>ML104256.1:107780-173995 GCA_003697995.1 Taxidea taxus jeffersonii | reverse complement strand
CTGAGCCAAAGGCAGCCGCCCAACCAACTGAGCCACCCAGGCGTCCCCACACAGGCCCTTTAAAAGCAGGGTTTTCGGGACGCCTGGGTGGCTCAGTTGGTTGGGCGGCTGCCTTTGGCTCAGGTCACGATCCCGGCGTCCTGGGATCGAGTCCCACATCGGGCTCCTTGCTCAGCGGGGAGCCTGCTTCTCCCTCTGCCTCTGCCTGCCACTCTGTCTGCCTGTGCTCGCTCTCTCTCTCTCTCTAACAAATAAATAAAAAAAAATTAAAAAAATAAAAAAAAAATAAAGGGCCTGTGTGATTAGGTCAGCCCCCTGGACAACCTCGCTATCATGGGATCAGCTGATTTGGGACTTTCCTTACATGCAAGCAAAATCCTTTCACTGCCATACCTAAAGGAGTGTTTGATCAATCGGCTGGGAGAAGGTGTGGGTACCAAGGGCCAAGAATCCTGGAGCCCATCTTAGGACCCTGTCCATCACACACAGGAAGCTGAATACAGATGCTGTGTCCATCCGCATGACAAAGAATGATGCTGTCCAGAGAAGTGATGAGAGAGGCCTCTGTGAACTACTCGAGCATGATTTCCAGGATACTTTATATACTAGTACCTGAAAAAAACGAGGTTAAATAAAGTGTGCTACCTTTCATGTAAGGAAGAAGGGGAAGTAGGAAAAACAATACACATAGTATGGAAGGCAGCCTTGAAGATAGTCCTCAGTGATCCTTGCCTCTTCCGTATAATCTTATATAATCTTTTCCCTTTGAGTCTGGGCTGGACTTATCAACAACTGGTTCCAGCAGACAGAATCTTGCAGAAGTGTTAAATTAGGTTACAAAGACATGATTGGCTTCCATCTTGGAATCGATTTCCCTGACTCTCCCTGCTCTCTCCCTCTCCAGGGCAAAGCAAGGTCCATGTTGTGAGTAGTTACATGGAGGGGCCACCATGCAAGAAACATAATTCTGGCTCTTGCGGGTTGAATTGTGCCCTCCAGAAAGATATGTTGATGTCCTACCCCAACTGGTACCTATGAATATGACCATATTGGAAATAGGGTCTTTGCAGAGATAATCAAGGGATTTTTTCCCCATGTTTTAAAAAAGATTTTATTTATTTATTTGACAGAGAAAGACACAGCAAGAGAGGGAACACAGGCAGGGGGAGTGGGAGAGGGAGAAGCAGGCTCCCTGCAGACCAGGGAGCCCAATGCCAGGCTCCATCCCAGGACTCCATCTCAGGACTCCGGGATCATGATCTGAATTGAAGGCAGACACTTAACGACTGAGCCACCCAGGCAACCCCGCAGATATAATCAAGTTAAGATGAGGTCATGTTGGCTTAGGGTGGGCCCTATTCCCATGACTCGTGTCAGTATAAGAAGGAAACTAGGAGGGCACCTGCATGGCTCAGTTGGTTAAGCAACTGCCTTTGGCTCAGGTCATGATCCCGGAGTCCCAGTATCGAGTCCTGCTTTGGGCTCCCAGCTCTGCAAGGGGTTTGCTTCTCCCTCTGACCTTCTTCTACCCTCTCATGCTCTCTCTCTCTCAAATAAATAAATAAAATATTTTTTAAAAAAAGGAAACTGGGACACAGAGACACATACACCGACGGAAGAACATCATGTAAAAGCAGACGCAGAAATTGAAGTTATACAGTTGCAAGCCAGGGAATGCCAAGGGTGGCTGGCAATGGCTCAGAGTTAGGAGGGAGACAAGGAAGGACTTTCCTTTGGAGCCTGCAGAGAGAACGTGGCCTGGCCTTCATCTCGATTTTGGATTCCTAGCCTTCAGAACTATGAGAGAATGGATTTGTTTCTCAAAGCCATCTAGTTTCTGGTCATTTGTTATGGCAGCCCCAGGAAACAAATACACTGACCAGTGGCCAGTGAGGACCTGAGGCCTGCCAATAGCCATGTGAGTGAGCTTGAAAGAGGATCTCCTGAGGCCTGCCAACAGCCAGGCTGCGTGCGCTCGGGAGCAGATTCTCCCTGACTCAAGCCCCGATGTGCCTGCAGCCCCAGGTGCCACCCTGACTGCATTTTTGGGAGGCCTGGTGCACTGCCTACATGGGCCCCTCTGGAGTTTTGACCCACCGAAACTGTGAACTAATACATGTTTGTTGTTCTAAGCTGGTAAGCTTAGTTATACAGCAATAGAGAACTAACAAATATACATAGTTCTATATATTTTTAACTTGGGGGCAGTGGAAGAATAAATTAGAAACTGAGGAACGGAGTTACTGCTAGGAGGTGAGTGGGACAAGAGTGTAGGGAATGGGAAGGGAGTTTCACCTTTGTAGGATTTTATTTTGAACTGTGTGGATGCTTTATACATTCAAAAAATGAAATTGAATAAAAAAAGATGAAAAAAGCAAAAATCTAAAATTGATGGAAATAAAAATGACCAACCTGACAATATATTAAAGACACAACATAACCATAGCAAAAAGCAATGAATTCAAGTAAACTTTGAGCACAGTGCTTTACCTGCACACGATTTAGAAGGATGTATTATCAAGATATGGGGAACTGCCAAGAAATCTTGAGTTTAGAAAGTTTGTTGCAGTGGTAGTACTGGTATATGATTCTCATCTGGTTTCTGTATCTTATAGAATAAATGATCAAGTACATTGATGCTGTCGTGAACTAGGGTTTTCATTGAGGGAGAAGGAAGATATAAATATGGAAAGAAGGAGACTCTTTGGTGTTGGATTTTGACTTGGAGGTATGAATTCATGATTTAAAACTATATCTATGTGAAGGGTATACTGTTTACTGTATTACATCTATATCTCCATAAATATATTTATGCAAATATATATATATGCTTTGTCTACTGTAAGGGCCTGGAAGAATGACATCCCAGTGACTGAGCACAAGAACACTGATCTAATTTTCTAAGTGCCATTTCCTCCTAAAAGCAGCTAGGATTTTACTGCCAAGGGCAGAGAAGATTCAATGAAGTGTTAGTAGGTCTTGGGTCAGAAAACAACGAAGTGCTCAAAGATTGATAAGGTGTTATACAAGTAAGATCAAAGAAACCAGGTGAGGGGGCTTCCACTGACCAAATATCAGCAATTTGAGTACCAAAAGTAATAATAGTTATATAGTAATAGTAATTATAGTGAGTGAATTAAATTGGATTTAAAAATGCAGGAGTCCACACTGAGTCCACACTGTTACTGGAAAAGGGGAAAGGTCAGAAAGGGGAGCTAGGAAGGGAAGAAGGATGAGAAGCAGGGGGAAAAAATGAGAAAAGGAGAAAAAAGGGGATACTCTTTAGACGGGTAGAAAGAATGATAGCATTAGAAAATCACCATTTTATAAACAATTCAATAAGCATTCATTGGTGTGTGCTTATACCCCTTGGGCAAAAATATTCATGTGGTTCAGCCTATCACTACAGACAGTTTCTGTTACAGTAGGAGAGAGGTATTGTTGAAATAAAAAAGAAAGGGAGACCAGCCTTGAAAATTCTCTGAATGGACAATAACAACAAAAAAGTTTAGTCATACAAAGCTTAATTTGCAAGACTAACTTGACCTGGATAATGTCTTGCTTATGCCTCTGGAAATCCTAAGCAAGTCTTGAGCTGTTTGTTAAGGTTGATATGAGGTCATCACGGATCAACTCCCTGTTATTTAAGCAGATTCTAATATTATAACCAATCGCTGTGAAGAATAGCCACTGCTTTCTGTGTATAGAAGCTGCTTTATAACATAATTTTGAGCCTCGTTCCAATGTTTTGGTTTGAGTGCTCCCAGTTTGCAAACTGTCTTTCTAATGTGTGCACAATAAACTTTTACTGATTACTGGCTTGGGGATTCCTTGGTGTTACCTCTATCATTTCTGAGCTTCTGACAGTATCTTTGTGGAGAGATCGGCCAGCCCATGCCTTGATCAAGTGATCCAACTTGGTGGTACTGATGATGAGACAAAAGAACATGGAAATACACATCACCTCCCACTTCTACTAAAATGTTTAGTCTGAGTCTGATCATGAGGGAGCAATTCGATAAATCCAAAATGATGCAGTCTACAAGACAATTGGCCTGGACTTTTCAAATATGTCGAAGTTACGAAAGATTTTGAAAAAGTGAAAGTCCTAGTGGATAAAAGGAGTTTCTAGAGAGGCACGGTGTTAAATGGAACGGGTGAATCTTGGGTAGATCTCCAGTGTGCAACTGTATGACATTTTGGGACAATAAAGGAAATTTAAATAAATAAATAATAAATAATAAATTTAAATAATATAGACAGTATGTCGAATGATATGACAGAAATGTTACTAAATTTCTTGTACATGATAATAGTGAGATGTTTAGGGGCGAGGCAGCGTTGAGTGCGACTTTCCAAAGGTTGGGGGTGGGGCCTACATAGTCAGGACGCAAATGTGAAATGGTAGTCTTGAGTGAAGGGTATACTCTTCATAGTACTATTTTTTTTTGTCATAGTACTATTTTTGCAACTCTTTTTTTGTTTAAGATTTTATTTATTTATTTGAAGACAGAGATTACAAGTAGGCAGAGAGGCAGGCAGGGCGGGGGTGCAGGTGGAGCAGGCTCCCCACTGAGCAGATAGCTGGATGCGGGGCTGGATCCCAGGACTCTGGGATCATGACCTGAGCCAGAGGCAGAGGCTTTAACCCACTGAGCCACTCAGGCGACCCTATTTTTGCAACTCTTCAGTCGGTTCGTAAATTTTCAAACTAAAAAATTGGGATTATGAAAAAACATTAGTGCGCTCTCCCTTTCTCCCATTGCGGAGGTTCACTTAGAGAACCAGCACCCCAAGAAGCCTCCAGTTCCGAGGCTCCCGGTACCTTCCCTAAAGTTTCTCTTTCACTGCGGAGAGGAGCCGGGAGATCGTGGGAGTCGCCGAGTTCCCACAGCTCCCCGCCTGGTCAGCGGGGAGCCGGCTACTCAGTGCCGAGTCCCTCCCGGGTCAGCCAGTCGCCCGCTGTCATGGGCGTGGCCGCGGCCGGGGCGGCCAATGGGAGCCGCGGCAGAGGGCGGGGCCGCGCGGCTCCGGAACCGCCCCCGCTGCTCCGCTGCCTTTTCTCCAGCTCCTGTGCGGGTTGGCTACGCGCACGCTTGAGCGCAGGTAGCGGGGCCGAGGGAAGCCGTTGCTGCCCGGTAAGTGTATGAGCACAGGGCCGCGGTCGCGCTGGCCGCTCCGTGCCTGCTCCGGGTCGTCCCCTCCACCGGCCTGTCCCCCTTTCGCCGCGGCGTCCGGAACCGGTCGGCGTGGGACTCCCTGCCCGGCCGCGGGTGGTGCTGCCCCTCCGGTCGGCCTCGGCCGGGGCTGGGACTGCGGTCGGATTGCGGCCCGGGAGAGCGCCGAAGGGGCCGGGCGTGCTCAGCGTCTGCCGCTGCTCCCCGGTTGGCTTGCGGAGTCCGGCTCCCTGGGGCGCGAGGTTCCGGGGCTGGGCCGCGCTCTTCCGGCAGGGGCGCGGGCTGCGGGAGCGCGGGTTGCAGGGCCTCATCACTTGGCGGCGTGGGGTGACTTCTGTCCCCGCGTCACAGGTCCCAACTCTGCGGCCCGGTCCACACGGTGTGTTTCTCCTGCCTCTGCATCCTTCCCACTCGCGGTTCACTCGGAGTGTGCGGCACCGGTGCCCGACAGCGTCCTGCTCTGGGAGAGGGCACACTGGGCTTTGAATTGCTCCTGCAGGTTGGCTCACGTTTGTGGGGATGGGTGCACTTAATGTACTTGGCAGGTTAATGTAGGTCTGGATCTTAGAGTCTTTCTAGGTGTAAATTCGTGTAAAGCATTTGCGGTGTTCATCATTGCTGCTCCTGCGCCAGAAAGGCAGAACAGTGTTGGGACTGTCCTACAGACTCTAGATTTCGTCTTCCTCGGGTAGTGAAAAAAGTTGAAAGGCCTGAACTGTGGTCTTGACTTTGCCGCTGCCAGATTTTGTGATCGTGGGCTCGGATAATTCGTATGAAATGAGGTATGACTTCTAAGATTCCTTTTAAATTCCACGTTTCATAAGTCTGTGATGAGCTTATTTTCCATACTGTACCTTGAAAGAGAATGGGAAATAAGAGTCCATGAAAGGCTACATATGAGGAACAAAGATTTAAGAGGGCACAGAAGGTTAGAGACTGTGATTCCAGTTTAAGACTGCAGACTGAAAAGATTTACTGCAAGTAAATCTGAAAGAACTTATCCAGAATGAATTAAATAAACAGAAACTTGGAAAGCTTTCAGAAGTTCAAGAAGCAATTACTGTAGTATATTTTACCTCTCTTTGCAGCTGTGCAAATGAGGTAAGGAGAAAATAAGTACTAAATAAGAGAAAATATAGGAGAGAGGATATGGTAACTTATAGTACGTATCTAAAGATTTGGAATCCTTAATTTGTGTAGGCATTTCCACTCAGGAAACACTTAAAAAAATAGGTGGAAAGTTTGTATTTCCTTTGCAGGAAAATCATACACTTATTCTTACTGTGCAGAATTTCAGCACTACCACCTGATAATATTTTTTAACAGCCTTTGGAAAATAACATCTGGCTTTGTAGTACAGAGAGGAGAAAGATCATGTGTTCCTTCAGGGAGACCTTAGTTTGCATACTTGGTAGCTGTGTGACTAGGAAAACTCATTTTTCTCTCTGAGGCTGTCTTTCCTCAATTGTGAAATGTGGCTAACGTTCCCTATTTCATAGGGTTGTAAGGATTAAATGAAATTATTTGTGTGGAAAATCTATAGCAATGCCTGGCATCGAAGATACTCAGTAAAGATGGCTATGGTTATTAGCATGGTGTTTAAAATGCAGCAGAGAAGTGGTCCCTAAGTTTAGTCGGGCTAAAGGGTATGGCCTAAAGAGGAGTGCAGAGTGGGAAGTGGTCACAGGCACTGTTATGCCCGACACTGGAGTTTTTTCAAAGTTGTAATCCCTTCCCTGGATCTCAGGCTGAGATGTCGTCCAGACAACTAGTGACTGCTAAGGACCCCAGGCTCCCTGACTGTGCTGGCCTGTCGGGCTTGGGGCTTGAGTAGAATTGGGAATTTCGCAAAGAATTGTGCTAGAAGTTAAGCCACGTATGTAAGAAAAGCCCCTCCAAAGAGCGCTTCAAAACAAAGAAATGGTTCAGTTTATTGAAAAGAGATTTCAGCCTGAGATAGCCAGAACCCTGTCTCTGCCTGCGGTGGCCAGCACACTGTACTGGACATAATGTCTCCAGCCTTAGCTAGAACCTTCTCTTGTTGGATCAACAACTGATACTCTCTGGTTAGCCAAAGTAGTCTTTCTTTTTTTCTCTTTTTTAAAGAGTTTATTTACTTACTCGTCAGAGAGCGAGAACACAGGCAGGGGGAGAAGCAGGCTCCCGGCTAAGCAAGGAGCCCAATCCAGACCCTGAGATCATGACCTGAGCCAAAGGCAGCTGCTTAACTGACTGAGCCACCCAGGTGCCCCTAAAGTATTTTTTCTTTGACACAGCAAACATTAACCTGGGAAGGTAGGCATTAGGCTTAACTGCCCAGTAATCTTTTTTTTTTTTTTTTTAAGATTTTATTTATTTGATAGAGATCACAAGTAGGCAGAGAGGCAGGCAGAGCGAGAGGGAGAAGCAGACTCCCTGCTGAGCAGAGGACCCCCCCCTCCCATGTGGGGCTCTATCCCAGAACCCCAGGATCATGACCTGAGCTGAAGGTGCAGAGGCTTTAACCCACTGAACCACCCAGGCACCCAGTAATCTAGGCCTAGCATTAGGAAAGGAAAGAGAAGAGCCCGAAGGTAATTTTTACCCTATTCCTAGCTAACTTTTAAAAATTGTAATTGAATAGAAAGTAAGTGCTGTCTCAGAGTCTCAGAGTTTAACCCGGGGATGCAGGAATGGACACTCATTTGGGGAAGATGAGTTTATGGCCAAGTTGCATCTGAATGGGAACAGCTGGGTTTGTGCCCCGGCCACTTGATTCAAAACCCCGGGGAGACACTTCCACAGCAGTTTTGAGTTCTAGTTGAGTATTTGCATTTGAACCCAGAGCTTTTGGGTTTTGATCTAACCGAAAAGTTAATATCAAAACTGACAGAAGACCGGCCGGGGGTGGGGGGGAACCTGGGTGGCTTAGTTGGTAAAGTGTCTGGTTCGGGTGAGGTCATGATCCTGGCCCAGGTTGTGATCCCCGCTCAGGTTGGCTCAAGTCATGATTGTGATCCCTGCTCAGGTCTTGGTCCTGGCCCGGCCTCTGCTCAGCAGGGAGCCTGCTGTTTCTCCTCCTCTGCCCTCTGCCCCTTCCCCCTCCCCCCACACCAACTCGTGCTTTCTTGCTCACTCGATTGCTCTCTCTCTCTCGGGAAATCTTGGGAAAACAAACTGATGGAAGACAAAGTCGCTGAAAGTAGCCATTAAAACTAAGCTAGTAAAACAAATAAGTAGTGGCAGGAAACCAGAAGGTTAATCGGTGAGATGGCATGAAGCCATATGGCAATAGAGTCTTTAAAAAGAATTTTGTTTTGCTTCTAAATTCGAAATTAGTTATGATTCCATTTCCTATAAAGTTTTTCTGACATTTTGCAGGAAACCTTCTACACATACGTGTGTGTAGGAAAAAAGTCACTACTAAATAAGATGAGTAAGGGGGCGCCTGGGTGGCTCAGTCGTTAAGCGCCTGCCTTCCACTCAGGTCATGATCCCAGGGTCCTGGGATTGAGTCCCACATTGAGCTCCCTGCTCATCAGGAAGTCTGCTTCTCCCTCTCCTACTCCCTCTGCTTGTGTTCCCTCTGTGGCTGTCTCTCTGTCAAGTAAATTAAAATAAATAAATAAATGAGTAAGGAGAAGGATAAGCTCTAACATCATCACTGAGAATTAACTATGTAAAGTGAGCATTTAAGTGGTAAGTGTTCCAAAGTGTGAATTGGGCACCATGTATTTAACTCACTGATTTTCAGTAACAACACAGATGCTTCAGATGTCCCTGAGGTCCTTTTTCCGTAGGTGGGGCCCTAGGGTCTGTATTTTTCAGAAGCTCTGTAGTCAGCTTGGGAACTCCTAATAAGGAGTCCTGTGTGCCACACAGATGCTTACCGCGTACATAGTATCACAGAGGGAAGCGAGGTGTTGGGGGGCGAGGGACTGGGGATCAACTGGGTAATGGTTTTCTTTTCTGGGGATGAGATTTTGGAACTAGATAGCCCCAGGTGCTCACCATCACCACCAGCATCCTGAATGTTTGACGTGCCTCTGAATTGTTCACCAAAATGGCTTATTTTATAGTATGAGAATTTCACCACGTGAACAACTCCCAAAACTTATTTGAACACTATCTTTGTATACTGTATATTGGGAAAAAAAACTATTGCTGTTTAGATTGACTGCCTACCTTCTCAGTATAGTCTCTCTCAAGACTTTTAAATTAAGCACATAAGATGCAGCTTATCAGTACTAGCTTTTTGAGGCTGCTTAGCGTTATTTTCTCTTTAATTAAAACACCATTGCTCCTTTATGATTGCATACAGCCTCAAGTTGTAGCAGAAGAAACACTGTATTTCGAATCAGAACCCTTGGGTTGGAGGCCCAATTCTACACCGTCAGCTGTGTGCCCTTGGGCAAGGCACCTTACTTGAGACTCTGTTTCCTACTCTGTTTTTCTGTTCTCCTATCCCAAACTTGTTGGGGGATCCACTGATACCATTTGTATCAGACGCTTTTCTAGTGGCAAATTATAGTGCTTCTGCATGTCACTGTTATGTAGTTACTGCTTTGTTTTTCTTAATTTGAATTCAGCAGAATCCAAGAATGGATTAAGAATGATACTAGTGGACTGTTAATGAGTTATTGAATTTATTATTAATGTGTTCTGACAGTCTATATAATTTAAGTATTAATCATTATATTATTAATTTCATTAGGTTAAGAATTAGTTATGTACAGTTATTATTAAATGTTGTAAGGATGATAGGGAGCTGAGTTTTTGTGGGCAGGACTTGTTCTTGGTCCTGAAACAAAGCAAATGATGATTTTTCAGGTTCCATGCTTATAGAGCTGTTTATCTTACTCACTTTTTTTTTTTTTAAAGATTTTATTTATTTGACAGACAGAGATCACAAGTAGGCAGAGAGTCAGGCAGAGAGAAGCAGGGAAGCAGGCTCCCTGCTGAGCAGAGAGCCCAACATGGGGCTCGATCCCATGACCCTGGGATCATGACCTGAGCCGAAGGCAGAGGCTTAACTCACTGAGCCACCCAGGTGCCCCAACTTTTTTTTTTTTTTTTTTTTAAGATTTTACTTATTTAACAGAGAGACAGACTGCAAGAGAGGGAACATAAGCAGGGGCAGTGGGAGTGGGAGACGCAGGCTTCCCTTCAGACAATCAGAGAGCTGGATGTGGGACTCAATCCCAGAACCCTGGGATCATGCATGATCTGAGCCCAAGGCAGATGCTTAAGGACTGGGCCTCCCAGGTGCCCCTATCTTACTTGTAACCAGTCTGAATTTGGTTAATGTCTGTAAATGTAAATGTATTTAGAGTCTCCTTTAGGTTCCTTGTGTTTTTTCTTAGTTTAAGCAAGCCCCTGGGCCTTGTTGCAAACTGCCATTTTTTGGCAATAATGACTTGTGGCAGGCCTTTCTTGAGAAATGTAGTCTTAGGAAACTCGTAAAACGTGCAGAGTAAAAACCCTGGGCATATTGCTCACCAATAATGACTATAATAAATTATAGAATTTTATTTCAGACCACAATAATTATGGCTTATGGTATATATGCAAATATGTGTTAATTTGCATGTTTCTCCTGATAATGGCAGAGGCCAGATTTACCGACTGAAAGTGCGTAAAACTGCAGAATGTGTAATGAATGTGAGGGATGGGGCATGGCAGTTGTGTAAATATGTGTCACAGCGTGTGAGCACCTTTTAAGTGAAAGGGAGATGGAAGGCAACAATTGTTGACTGTCTTTTTTGTGCTAGTTTGAAGGTGTATATTTATTCCCCATTGTGGGAGTACAAGCTAGGCATGTTAGCTTAGCCAATAAAAGTATGGGCCCCACCTCTAATTGGTTGTGTTGGCTGCTTGGAAGGTGATGGCATTGTTGAGGAAAAACCCTAGAGGTTAATAGGAACTTCCCTAGGGAAGGATGAGTATGACTCTGACCCCAGAGTCCACCCGTTTCCTTCAAACCAAGATACCTCCCAGCTCTTAAGGTGATATGAATAAGAAAAGAAAACTAACATTTATGGAGTGTGAACTAGAAGTACACTGTGGTACTTTGGAGTAATTGTCATTTTATCTTGGGACACTGGGTTGCAACATTTTTTTGCTCTAGTGCACCTAAGGGATTAAGACAGTGGCGACAAATGGCAAATAGTTGTTGAGTGAAAATGAGTGGATTTTAGATAAAATGGACTACCCAGAAAATAGCCTCCCGTGTTCCACTAAATACATTCACTATATCACGGGAACAGCATATTGCATTACTTAAGGCCTGAATGAGATTTAAGGCAACTGATAAAATGAGATTTGTACTTAGCTGAGCTTCACTTTCTGAAGGCGCAGCTCCCCTGAGCAACTGGGGTGGGGGTGGGGGTGGGGGCGTGGTGCACATATAGCATCTGAGGGCCGTCTCCAATGGAACACAGGTCTAAAAAAGAAACTGCTTGTGCACGGAGTTATTACTTTGACATGCCTTCCTTTTGTGTCCAGGAAAGACCCTCTTGGAGGCTATGTTTCTCTGATCCAGGAGAAGGGACGGTGGTGAAGATGTCTGCCCTCAACTGGAAGCCCTTTGTGTATGGAGGGCTGGCCTCCATTACGGCAGAATGTGGTAAGGAGACCCCCGGGGTCGGGGTGGGGGGGCCCTCAGGTTCCTTGCTTGCTGCTCTGTGTGGTGTTCGATGTGACCATAGTTCCAGCACAGCATGTGAGAGTATAAAACATTAATCTCCAATTTCAAAATTGCCTTCTTTTGGTATGTTTTTCCGACACATGATCATCTGGCTGCGGGTAGTTTAGAGTTCAGAGTTCAGTGTGGAGAAAGTGGAACTTGTTAATCAACCAGCAGGTCTTGTCAGTCATTTGTAAATTACATCTGTCCGGGGGTGCCTCTTCTTTCCCAACTGTGCCCCTGTGAGCGAGGGCCTGGGGCTAGCGACCGTGCTGAGGCGCTCCCAGGTCTTCCCTGTGTCCATTAGCCATACTCTGTCTGTGACTTCCTCCTCAGCTGAGCTCCACATCAGATCCCGGTTAGCGCTGTCTACGTCCTGGCATAATTTGCTCAGCATATCCTGACTGAGCCGCTCCCAAGTGCCAGGTGCTGGGCTGGACACGTGGTTGGCTCCCAGGGCTTGGTGGCTGCCGTCCTGGGACAGAGGCTGCCTCTGAGGGGCCCGTAAGGACCGGGGCTGGGGGGTGAAGGTGTTTGAACCACCCACCCACTTGGCTGCCTGTGTGGGCGGGCTCTCCCCTGGCCACGGTGGATGACGTTTGCTGAGAATGAGTGTTACATGTTTCCGTGGACTCTCCGTGGGGCACTGGGTTAAACATTTTTTTTCTTTAAAGATTTTATTTATTTATTTGACAGCGATCACAAGTAGGCAGAGAGGCAGGCGGAGAGAGAGAGGAGGAAGCAGGCTCCCTGCTGAGCAGAGAGCCCTATGTGGGGCTCCATCCCCCTGGGATCATGACCGGAGCTGAAGGCAGGCTTTAACCCACTAAGTCACCCAGGTGCCCCTGGGTTAAACATTTTTACCTGTGTGAACAGATTGGCTTTTAGACTACAGAACACAAAGTGAGACACTCTTTTAGAAAGGAACTTCTCTCTCTTCATATTGAACCCGATTTTAGCTTTTGGAGATGCAAAAAATAGTAACATATTTTAAGATTTCCTGTTCCTGTAAATCATTCCGCGTACCTACCTTTCACAGCAGTGCAGCTTCTCAAATCCTATGTTGAATAATATGAAAACTACATAAAAATGTAAAGAAAGGAAGGTACATTTATGAATCTTTGGGGTCTTTTTAATCTTTTGGTTCCTAGTATTTTTCCCAAATAGAGAAAAGATTGCAAAATATTTGCTATTTCTTAATTCTGTTTCTTCGTTTATGTTATAGTCGAAATGTTTCCTCAGTAATAGATCACCATGTATCCTTTACTTAGTGGAATTTCTTTTAATCAAGTGAAATTTTTTTTTTTTTAAATTTTAAGGTACTTTTCCTATTGACTTAACCAAGACACGGCTCCAGATTCAAGGCCAGACGAATGATGTAAACTTCAAAGAAATCAGGTATCGAGGAATGTTGCACGCGTTAGTGCGGATAGGCAAAGAAGAAGGGCTGAAAGCTCTGTATTCAGGGTAAGTAGACTTCTGTATGTTTATATTTGACTATTGACCTTCCAAATGAATAGACTGAAAAGTAAGATGTCAGAGAAAAAGTAGAAATTTGAGGTATATTTGAAAAGAGCAAGTAGTTTGGGAGATTTTTCATGTTTCATTTCAATTTTCTTTTCTTTTCTTTTTTTTTTTTTTATATTTTATTTATTTATTTGTTAGAGAGAGAGAGCGAGCACAGGCAGACAGACAGGCAGGCAGAGGCAGAGGGAGAAGCAGGCTCCCTGCCGAGCAAGGAGCCCGATGTGGGACTCGATCCCAGGACGCTGGGATCATGACCTGAGCTGAAGGCAGCCGCTTAACCAACTGAGCCACCCAGGTGTCCCTCAATTTTCTTTTCTATGTATCTCTTAAGTAGTGAACACTGTGGTGAAAGTATGTTTTTATTATTTTCTTTTTTTAAAGATTTTATTTATTTATTTGTTATAGAGAGAGAGAGAGCGAGCACAGGCAGACAGAGAGGCAGGCAGAGGCAGAGGGAGAAGCAGGCTCCCTGCTGAGCAAGGAGCCCGATGTGGGACTCGATCCCAGGACGCTGGGATCATGACCTGAGCCGAAGGCAGCTGCTCAACCAACTGAGCCACCTAGGTGTCCCTGTTTTTATTATTTTCAAATACAGATACTAATGCAAAAATTATATTTGTTTCAAAAAAAATTCCATAACTCAGTGTTTCACTCTGAGAAAAGCCCTTCCCCTTGGCTATTCTGAATTACTGAGGTTTTTGCTCTAAGGAAAATGATGGCGTGTTCTCTGTGGGTAAGGGTTGTGAACAACATTTCTTTAATCCAACCTTTAGGGAACAGTGTGCTGAAGGCACGGGATAGGAAAGTGAGTAAGACAGGTGCCTATGTCAGCCCAAGTTCTGCAGAAAACAGAATTCACTTGGGTGGTTTCAGTGAGGAGACTTTAATGGAGGGGCTGCTTGAGGGTTAAGGGAACAAAAAGGAAGAATATTGAGAAATGATCAATGTGAGAAGTTGTTACCAACCCTAGGACCAAAAGGACAAGGACAGGAATGGTGTTAGCAGAGCCTGTTAGGACGAGAGCCTTGAAGGAGCAAACAGTAGTTGTGGGGGGATGATGCTTGGGAAGCACCTGGGATAGGAGATCCCCCTTCTTCCTACTCCCTCCATTCCATTGTCTGCTGGTAGAATCCACCTGAAAGTCAGCCAGCAGGGGAGCCTGAATGCAGGGGAGACTGAATGACTCATCCTTGAGCACCTCCCTCTCAGGGTGCAGAGCATCACCGAGAAGGCTGAGACTGGATCTGGGAGCACAGATGGAGATCAGCAGCAACACACAGTTGCGAAGGAGCTGTTATTTAGTTGGGGCTACAGATTTGTCTGAAGAGGGAGTATGATGGAGTCTGATAATGAGTGCTCTGGTCTGGTCGAGGCAGGCCATCAAACCCAGACTAGGAGGACAGGGGAGAGGGCGTATTTCGAGAAGGCTGCTTGATCCAAGTGGTGCCCAGTGTGAGCTTAAAGGAAAAAGAAGAGTGAGTTGGCCAGGTGAAGTTAGAAGGGAACTGTGTTCCTACAGAGCCGGTAGAATGTGTAAGAAAGCCTGGTACATTCTAGGAACTGCAAGTAACACCGCGTGGATATGGTGTGGGAGGCGGTGAGCAGCAAGAGCTGGAGCCATAGTAAAGGGTCAGGGCGTGGATAGCTTCAGGATGGGCTAGGCATCCTGATTTCATCTGGTCCACCACAGGGCCCAAATCCCTTCCCTGGTCGGGGAAATAGAGAGGAGAGCTGATCAGCTGGAATGGAAGAACATTGAGTCCACTGTGGGATTCTGGCTCTGGAGACGGGCTGGGGGTAGGACACGTGCACTGAGAAATCTACAAAGCAGTTGGAAATGCATGGTTGGATCAGTGTTGGAAGCAGGAATTAGGTGTCTTGAGTCTGTGTGGTGCTCGAAACGTGGGAGTAGATGAGATCACCCAGGGAGTGTGTGGAGTGGGGAGAGAAGAAAGCACAGGATGGAATTCTGGGGATCCCCCAGAGGACAGAAGTAGGAGGCTGTGGAGAAAAGGAAACAAACAAGAGGAGGGGACGTTATGGAGCTCAGGGAGGAGACAGCTGCAAGGAGGGCAGGGGGGACAGTAGCAGATACCACAGAGAGGTCATGTAAGGTGCTGAGTGGAACGCCTGATTTAATTTAGTGACAGAGATGTCAGCTGGTCACCTTGGTGAGGGCAGTTTTGATGGAGAGTGGAGAGGGAAGGTGGATTGCATTTTGAGGAGGAGCTGGGAAATTCAGGAGCAGCTGGGGTGGACAACTGCCCCTGGGTGGTTCTAGGGTCCAGAAGGTTAGGAGAGGGAAAAGGCTAGAACAGGGCCTCCAATGAGGTGGGAGAGGAGCTCCAGAGAAGCAGTGAAGAATGCTGGCTGCTTGCAGAGGGCGAGTTTCACCAGGAGCTTGGTCCCGAGAGAGGAGAGAGAGCCTTTTCCCTTGAACACTGGTGAGCAAACAGAACTCCACGGTCACTTACCTTTTCAGGAAGGATAACTACAAGGGGTTGAGCTTTCACTTAGTGAACTAATAATTTGCACAAATTTAACTGAACACAACTATATTTTTGTTGGATTTTGAATTGTGAGAAATCTGGTTTAGCGTAGTTTGATTATAGAAGGCAAACACATGGTTGCATCTCTGTGTGTGTGTGTGTGCATGTCTTCTAGAGGATTTAAAGTGATTTTTAGGATCTCTTTGTCCTTTTGTATGTTGGTTTGACAGGATTGCCCCTGCGATGTTACGCCAGGCTTCCTATGGCACTATCAAGATAGGCACTTACCAGAGCTTGAAGCGACTGTTTGTGGAACACCAAGAAGGTGAATGGGGAGTCTTTTTTTCTGCTTGTGGATAGGAGCTGAGTGGGTTGTGTGTCTTTAGTCAAGGTGAGATCAGATTTTCTTGAGCCTCATTGTGGCTTTACTACTGTTGAGGAAAGCTCTGGGTGGAAAGTCTGAATGAACAGTGCTTAAAGCCAGGCTGCTCTTACCTGAACTTAGAGGAGTGACGGTTAAAAGGAGCAGTCTTAACAAATTTTTAGTTGTCCTCATCTCCAAGATACCCAGACTACAGGGTGTGTTATTGTAGTTAAAAATTTCCAAAATCAGGAATTATTGTCTATTTTTCAGGAAAGCATTGAATACCCTCCTTATATTATGAACTGAATTCTAATAATCTATTGCTCTTTGACTCTGTGGCTTTGCTTTAATCCATAGAACTTTTTCTGGTTTTGTTTTGTTTTGTTTTGTTTTGTTTTGTTTTTTTAAAGATTTTATTTATTTATTTGACAGACAGAGATTACACAAGTAGGCAGAGAGTCAGGCAGAGAGGGGAGGGGAGAAGCAGGCTCCCTGCTAAGCAGAGAGCCTGATGCGGGACTCGATCCCAGGACCCTGGGATCATGACCTGAGCCGAAGGCAGCGGCTTAACCCACTGAGCCACCTAGGCGCCCTGTTTTGTTTTTTTTTTACAACTTTATCTTCTGGGTATCTTCTAGGAGTGGTTTTTTTTTTTTTAAAAAATATTTATTTATTTATTTATTTGTGAGAGAGAGAGAGAGCTCGTGTGCTCACATGCCCTAGTAGGGGGAGGGGCAGAGGGACAGGGAGAATCTCAAGCAGATTTTGCCCTGCTGAGCATGGAGCCTGACTTGGGGTTCGATCCCAGGACTTTTTAGATCATAACGTGAGCCGAAATGAAGAGTTGGATGCTTAACCAGCTGAGCCACCTAGGGGCCTCAGGAGTGTATTTTTTTTATTCTCCTATGAGATATACCTCATTGTAGTTACTAGAGTGGTCTGCATTTAACACAGGAGTATGTTGGTATATGGTTGTTCACTTTGCATGAGAATTCACATTCCTTTTTTTGGTATCAAGTCATTTTGCTAGGCAAAATCCCGTTAAGCTAGCAAAATTCCTAATATTTTAAAAATTGCTTGATTCAGGGGCTACTGGCTGCCTCAGTCAGTGGAATATGTGACTCTTGATCTTAGGGTCATAAGTTCAAGACCCACACTGGGTATAGAGATTCTTTTAAAAAAAATAAGAAATCTCTAAAAAATTGCTTTATTTATAAAGCAGAAATTTTACTATTCTCTGAAGATGTACAAGCTGTATGTAAATGAGTTACACCTATATTTGAGCTATTGATATGAAGAGCTCTGTATATGAAAAGCTGAATAATATGTGCTTGTTTATAGATGAAACTCTACTGGTAAATGTGGTGTGTGGAATTCTCTCTGGAGTCATATCCTCAACCATCGCTAATCCAACTGATGTTTTGAAAGTAAGCAGTGCGATCCATATCTTTTTTTTTTTTTTTTAAGATTTTATTTATTTATTTATTTATTTATTTTATTTTTTATTTTTTAAAGATTTTATTTATTTATTTGATAGACAGAGATCACAAGTAGGCAGAGAGGCAGAGAGAGAGAGGAGGAAGCAGGCTGTCCGCAGAGCAGAGAGCCCGATGCGGGGCTCGATCCCATGACCCTGGGATTATGACCCGAGCCGAAGGCAGCGGCTTTAACCCACTGAGCCACCCAGGCGCCCCAAGATTTTATTTATTTATTTGACAGAGATCACAAGTAGTCCGAGAGGCAAGCAGAGAGAGAGGAGGAAGCAGGCTCCCTGCTGAGCAGAGAGCCTGATGCAGGGCTCGATCCCAGGACCCTGGGATCATGACCTGAGCTGAAAACAGAGGCTTTAACCTACTGAGCCACCCAGATGCCCCGCAGTCCATATCTTACGGGCATACCCCACGTTTTTTTATTGACAACAACATTCAGATAATGAAAAACTGTGAATATAACATACTGTATGTGTGAACTTGTTTATAATTTAAATGCCATGAAGACTGTAACTTTAAAACCTCCACTGGGTGGATTTCCTACTGATCCGGAGGAACTCAAAAGTAGAGCTCATGGTAGAAGCAAGGTTTTTAGTGATTAAGCAGAGAATTTGGGCTTGGATACATTTGAATTTCATTTTTCATTGAAAATCATCCAGGTTTTATTGGTTCATTAAAAATGGATGGGCTGCAGGTTCTACACTAGTTGGCTCAGTAATGACCATTTCTGAACTCGTGATGTTATCCGTTAACTTGATTTCAGGAAATACGAATGGAAGTATTTCCTTACCACAGTTAGACATAACGTATTGGATGACCTTGTTGCCAACACCAGGGTACAGCCTCCTTAAATTCTTTCTGGAATAACACAAGGAAATAAACTAATTAAACAAAATAGAAATTAGTTAGGACTTCCTTTTTCTTTTCTTTCCTTTTTTTTTTTTTTTAAGATTTTTATTTATTTGAGAGAAAGAGAGCCAAGAGTAGTGGGGAGAGGGAAAAGCAGACTCCCTGCTGAGCAGAGAGCCTGATGCAGGGCTTGATCCCAGGATCAGGACATGAGCCGAAGGCCCATGCTTAACCTGAGCCACCTAGTTGCCCCAGGACTGACTTTGTCAATGCTCTCAGAATGTTTGTCTTTGTCCTTCTCTCTCCTTTTTTGTTCCTATTAGCTAACCAGTGTTCACTGCTTCTGCCTTCTACTAGTTGACATACTATGTGCTTAGAATCCAAAAACATAAGATAAGGACCCTGCCCTCAGAGTCTTCACTCTAATTAGAGATTCTGATAGACATCAGAGTTTTGTGCAGCAGTGCATAGAGTACAGCATGTGTGAAGGTGCTTTTGCTGGGATTTTGTTGGGAAAAAGTGGAGAGAAATATCCATACGTCCCTTAATCTCTCAAACATATGTACAGGCTTATAGAAAGGTAGTTCCTGTATTTTGGTTTATTTTCCCATGTTAGCATGGCATAACACTTTCTTTTCGAAGTTAGAGATAATTGCTCTCTAAACAAAAATAAGGTACCAGTTTTTAGTGGGAAATCCCTTTTAATTTTAAAAAAGTTTAGAGAGTTACATCAAACATTATTTTTATGTTGGAATCTCGGTCATATGAATTCTGTGGCTGTCGTCAAGGTTATTTGTAAGTTCAAGTGTAACTGAGTGTGACGGGCATCATGTGGTCATCTCGTGCTCAGCTCGCTTGCATACCTTTTGGTTCAGCTGGTTGGAAATAGTAGTGGCTTGAAGTAACTAATTTAAGAAATATCCTTGCCCGTGCTCAGTGCTGCCAAGTATGCTGGATACTCTTTATCAGTTACATGAAATCTTAGCATACCATCACATTCTCTTTCCTGTTCAGTAACTTATAAGAAAATATGTCATTTTTTTTCCTTTTCAAAAGACTACTTTCAAAAATCCATTTTTTGGGACACTTAATGAGCTCTGGACTCCACTCGATGCATTTTGTTGATTCCAGAGTGCCTCAGAACTGATCCTTAAGAATGTTAAATCCTCATAATTATAAATCCTTATTTATAAATCCTACTAGGGCATTTTAAACTGGCATTACAGTCCTATGTATACTGCAATTCTTTTAATGGTTAGTAAACAACAGATTGAATAGTTTTGAGAAGTCTACATTTGGAGAGAAATATACTTTCCTTCACATGTTCGTCTTTAAAATAATCTCCAGATACGGATGCAGGCACAGAGCAGCGCGATTCAAGGTGGAATGATAGGCAACTTCATTAACATTTACCAGCAAGAGGGAGCAAGGGGCCTGTGGAAGGTAAGTCTGCGAAACAGAGCCAACTTCCTTACTTAGTTCTTTCCCATTTTCCTTCTTTGAATTTATTTTTCCTATTTCCATCCTCCTTAATCCAAATGGCAAAATGGCATATAGGAAGAAGAGTGACATCTGCCCTCAAAATTACTTTCTTCCTTAATTTTATTACCTGTAGAATGGGAATTACAAGGAATATGGCATAGTTTTAAAGTACCTTTTGAATAATTCATGGATAAGAAATTCTGTGAAGATGGAGCATTTTTTTGTTTGTTTACTTAAAAAAAAATTCTTACGGAGAAGGGTTTTCTAGGTTATAGTTACAATGGATTTTTTGATCTGTGTGATTTCTTGGTCCTTAAGTGAAGACCGTGAATAGGCAAGTGCTGGTATGGGCTGCTGTTCCTTTATATTCTAGAGACCTGTCAGTTCACAGAGTAGACCCTAAAGGTCATCCAATAGGGTCCTCAGTATGTACTTGGAAACCAGAGCTTCTGTGAGGCATCTTGGCCTGGCCAAGTTCCGGCCAAAGTCGTACAGTTAGTGCCAGAATCAGAACCGGGCGTGGGACTTCTGACTTCTTTACCGTCTGGACTTTTCTACTCTGTCACTGTGTAGTTTTTTTTCAAGGCCGGTTCCATGGAGAGCTGTCTAAATCTCAGTTGTTCATATTTTTACCCAGGGTGTGTCCCTCACGGCCCAGAGGGCTGCCATCGTTGTCGGTGTGGAGCTGCCGGTCTATGACCTCACCAAGAAGCATCTGATTCTCTCGGGCCTCATGGGAGACACCGTGTGTACCCACTTCCTGTATGTTTAGAGATTTTTTTAAAAAATGGTATTTTAGGGATGCATTAATTCAGGGTGGCAGTTTGCTATAAATGTATAGAGAATTTAAAGAGGGTTTATGATAAAAGTATTATATCCTCATATTTGAAAAGTTACAATTCAGAAGTGAACCAAGAAAAAGTAAAAGTCCTTATCTGTTTATATAGGTAACCACAGTCAACAGCTTGGTTTTTGGGCACATGCAGATATGTCTATAAATGTATATTATGTGTACTTATTACACAAGCAAGATCCTGCTTAGCATTCTCTTATGTTTTATTTTTATTATTTTAATTTTTTAGCTTTATTGAGCTATAACTGACAAATTTTTGAGCTATTGAAAGCATGCAACATAATGACTGATATGCATACACAATGTGAAAAGCTCTGCCCCCAGAGTTCATTGACATTATCTCATATGTTTATCCGTGTGTGTGTGTGTGTGAAAACATTTAACTTTTACTCTCCTGGCAAATTTCAGTTATATGATAGTGTTATCAACTATAGTCACCCTATTATATATTAGATCCTTTTTCATTTTAAAGATTATTTATTTATTTATTTGTCAGAGAGAGAGTGAGAGCAAGCAGAGGCAGAGGGAGAAGCAGGCTTCCTGCTGAGCAAGGAGCCCGATGTGGGACTTGATCCCAGGATGCCAGGATCATGACCTGAGCCAAAGGCAGCTGCTTAACCAACTGAGCCACCCCGGCATCCCTCCTTTTTCATTTTAGAGCTGAAGTATGCCCCTTCACCACCCTCTCCCTATTTCCTCCATTCCTCACCCCTTGCAACACTTTTCTACTCTGTTCCTAGGGTTCTATGGTTTTTGTTTGTTTGTAGATTCCACATATAAGTGGTACCATGCAGTATTTGCTGTTCTTCCTTTTTTAAATTTAATAATATGCTCCAACTGTCTTTCCATATACGTGCAGACAGACTTCGTGAATTTATAATAGCTGCAGGTTAGTATGGATATATCATGGTTTCATCCACTGAAGTCTGATTTTGCCCCTCGAGGGACCTTTGGCAATTTCTGGAGACTGTTCAGATGGTTAGGATTGGGGAATGCTGTTGGCATCTGCTTTGTGGAGGCCAGGGAGCTGGTCAGCAGCTTACAGTGCACAGACAGCCCCCCACGACACAGACTTGCCTGGTCCCCAAAATGTTAGGAGTGTGGAAGTTGAGAAACCCTGCCCTGAGTTGATTGATACCAAGTGTGGTCTTAGTCTTATGAGATGGAAAGTTTTGTAGACCCAGAGATCCCTGGGGGGTGGGGTGGGGAGGCATTACAGTGAGGACTTTTTCTCTGCTCTCCCAGAACGGTATGGTTATGATGGGGCTAAAATTACTTTGATGCCTGCTTATAGCAAACAGATGTGATAAATCATCATCGAGGACATTCTTTCATGTTTCTATGGCTCTTTGACATTCCGGAACCTCAAAGGTATTCTTAGTTGGGGCCAGAATTTAGAAGCCACTATAGTCAGTGCTGTATTTAAGAAGTTCATGCAGCACTCTAGTGATGGGCCTCCTCCTGAGGACCTTGCCTCTTGTTACATGTCACTTTGGCGTTTTTGGAGAGGAGGCTGTTTCCTGCCTCTGCTAGTGATGGTTGCGGCTCAGTGGTGCCGCAACGGTGAACTGTTTGTTTTTCCATTGGTATCTTTTCACAGCTCAAGTTTCACCTGTGGTTTGGCCGGGGCCCTGGCTTCCAACCCTGTGGATGTTGTGAGAACACGTATGATGAATCAGAGAGTCCTTCGGGATGGCACGTGCTCTGGCTACACAGGTACCCTGGACTGCTTGTTACAGGTGAGAGTGGATGTGCCCTGGGCAGGGTCATGTGGTCCTTGCATAGCTTATTATCTTCCTTGCTCCACTCTGAAAAGCTTTCTTATCACAATGAAAAACACAAGGGTTAGAGCAAGACAAACCTGTGGGTTGGTCACTTGTTACTGTGACTTTGGTGGAGGTTCAGACTATACCTCAGTTTCCTCATAAGTGAAATGGGACAATAATAGCATATGTGTCATAGAGTTCTTGTAAATATCATTGAGATGATGCCTACAAAACAGGACAGTGCCTGGATTCATGCGTAGTAAGCCTTGTTAGTATAATTAATGATAATAAGGGACACTTATGAAATAAGCTAATCTATTTTACTTATTCGTTTCAGTCATCGGAACTGCCCCCCAAATATGTGTGTGTGTGTGAATATAGGCCTACATATTCACACCCACACATATTTGTATACATAGATTTAACTGAAGAAGTGACTAAATTTTGAGGGCTATTATAACTAACATGAGTGATGCTCCAAAGCCCTGAGATGGTGCCCAGTTTAGGCCACACTGGGGCTAATTTTATAAATACAAAATCTTGATGAATCTTTAGAAATGAAAGTTCATTTCCTTTATACCACTGCTCTGCTGTAAAGGGAGAGAAGATAGTCAGATTTTCTGCCATCACAGTAGAACTGTGTCTCCTTCCAAAGTGTATCTCCCTCCTCTCGAGTCCTGCTGGAATGAATATCCTGCATTCAGACATCTCTCTAAAGAACACGTCGCTCTTGCTGTAATTTTCAGTGTGAACAGTGGGGCCTCCTGTTCATGAGGGGATGTGAGTTCACAGCTGTCTCCCGACTAGATTGCCAGCAGCCGAGCATCTGGGCCTGCTTTGCCGTTCCTTTTTTCTGGCGTGACGCGGGCACAGCCTAGGCTTCCAAGTGTTGCTGCAGCGGAGCAGAGATGAGTGTCTTTATCCACCTAGAGACCCGAAGTAGCGATGCTCTGAATTAGGTCTTTACTGCCATCATTTTGCTTCTTTATTTCCCACCTGCTCGTGAGCCCGCATGGCCAGGAGGCAGGAGACTCCAGCTGGGCCTCAGTCCCACCTCTCCCTCCTCCAGCTGCTCTCTGCCTGCTGGCGAGTGGGCACGTTTGACACAGAGCCTGCATTCTTCTCCGACGCAGAAGCCTTTAGAAGACAAAAAGGGGCAGAGGGCAATGAGGTCCTAAACAGTCTTTTTGAACAGGATTCTATTTTTTTTTTTAAAGATTTTATTTATTTGACAGAGATCACAAGTAGGCAGAGACGCAGACAGAGAGAGAGAGAAGGAAGCAGGCTCCCCGCCGAGCAGAGAGCCCGATGCGGGGCTCGATCCCAGGACTCTGAGATCATGACCTGAGCCATAAGCAGAGGCTTTAACCCACTGAGCCACCCAGGCGCCCACAGGATTCTATTTTTAAGAAAAATAGATCATTCTATTCTGATTCTAATTCTAATGAATTATTAACACATTTGACCTAATTGGAAAGTTGGACGTTAACTTGTTTTTCCCCCTCTCCGCTTTGTAACAGACATGGAAGAACGAAGGGTTTTTTGCTCTATATAAAGGATTTTGGCCAAATTGGTTGAGACTTGGTCCTTGGAATATCATTGTATCCTTTTCTGTCACGGTACGTCTGAAGAAGGGTGTAGCTCGAAGAAGATTGTATACACTGTCATTCATGATGATTCCGAAGTGGCTTCTTTTGAGTTCCTCTGATTCTGAGAGATAACGATTTAGTTTTTATCTCAGCAGGTATAAAATCTCTGGTCTGGGCTATATGAATCTTGATTTAGTGCTGGTATTATTGAAAGGGATGACATCAATACAAATTTCTATTCAGACTCTGTTTTCGAAGCTGAGAATACTTACGAGTACAAGGAGAGACGGATTGATTTGATACCCCAAGCCACCCTGGGGAAGGATGTGGTTTGGCAGCAGTGTTCTAGAATGCTTATTTTAAAGAGTGCCTGAGGATAAACGGGAATTAGCTCCTGAGTTATTGGGCGGATTAGCACTGTTTCCTGTATGCCAAATGGGAGGCAGGTTCATTAGACAGGGAAAGGCAGAATTACAAAGAAGGGAATGTGGTTTTCACTATCCCGTTTCTCTTTATCTGTGCCTACCCCCTGCTGAAGGCCTGCCTCACCGTGACCCTTGAGGAGAGCTTCCCAGGGCTTGCTGTCTCTGTTCCACACAGAATTTACTGTCCTGGAAAGTGCCCACCTCAGTGGTCGCCAGAGCTAGCCAGGGGGGTGTCATCTACAAAGGGGCTCTGGGAGCTGGTGCTAAGGGATTTGGATATCTCCACTGTGGTGGTTCTGTTCCAGGCTGACCTTGGGAAGGCCAGTGGGAAGATCTTGTGGGATGGATAAGGATGGAGTCCCTCATGCCCATGGCATGTTGTCTGCCCAGGTGTATCTGTTAAAGGTGCTGTCTTTGAGCCTGTTTTTAGGTGTCTGGGTTGTTAAGATGGCGTCTTCTCTGTCAGCCTTAACCAGTAACTGCAGTTCTTTGTGACCTATGAGCAGTTGAAGAAATTGGACTTGTGACAAGTCAAGGCTACATGAGACAGCGCTCTGAAAACACTCCCTTCCAAAACAATAAAGCTTCCTGCGTGTCACGCTGCTTCTCACTGCTTGGTTCACCACAGATTCTGAAGCGTGAGCAACAGATGAAGGTGGGGTTAGTTCAGATTGCTGTGTGTTGGCAGTGAACGCCGGGCATCGACTGTTTCATGCTAGAAACTAACATCCAAACACAAGTCCTTACCATGCAAGTGCCCTTCGACATCAAAGACCGCATGTGGAACATACATACGTTTCTTGCTCAAGAGAACTTGCGAGAAGATCAGGAACTGTGTGTCGTTTTCTTCAGGGGAGAGCTGAGAATGCCAGGCTGCTCTAGAGAAGCTCATCAGAACCATGGAATAGAGCCTCCAAGAGGGTGTTGTTATTCCTGAACTGGGCATTGTCACTTCTTGTCAGCTGAAGAAACTTCACACGTGGAGACCTGGCCCTTTCATCTCCAGGTAGAAACAGTGCAGGAAACAGAGCCCTGGAACATTGCCCTGCTTTATAATTTCCTATTTTGGCAGGATCCTTCACTTACAATAAGTGATTTTCAGCCTTTGAAGGCTTGACCTTTGTGAGGAATTGTTACAAAGTATTAATCTCTAAAAGCGTTGGCTTTTGAACATAGCAAGGTCCACGTTGATGGAAGATCTTTGAGGCAACTTGAGGTTTGGTCTTAGGTAATGTTAGCAGTTTGCTCTGATTTTTAGCAAAGTTTATTATTTCTGTAAAAAGGGGACGATTACCTGTACTGATATGGAGGGTCTAATGAAGACAAGAGTAGCTTCTAGTTGCCTGCCTGGTGGGTAGGTGATGGACCTCAGCCCTGCTGTCATTCTGCCAGAATCCCGGCATCAACAGGCTGGTGTAAAGAAGAGAGTGGTTTCATGATGGGACTCTCACTGGAATCCCTAGCAAAGTCCCTTGTCACAGGCTTTGTGGAAAGAGAGAACACAGTCTAAGTTACAGTTTTATTATGTTTTTCATAGCAAGATGTTGTGAGGGAATCAGAGTTGATTTTTCCAGGTTTCTCAGTTTTTACTTTAGTTCAGGTTATCTATTAAGATATGTCCTGTTTCGGACTTCCTGTTCAGTTTGGTTGGAAAACACCTGCTTGAAAATTTAGAAACTATCTCTTTAGTGCTGCACCTCTTTTCCAGTTTCTGAAAAAAGTATAGTATCTTCCTTTCTTTCCCTAAGACAACAAAAATCGTTCTCCCTCTTCTTTCTCGCTTTCATCTTGTTCTTTTCAAACTACAAAGTGACTCTGAGAGCCCGAAGAACTTTACACTTCTAGAAGACAGCCCAGGGAAGGGGATGTATTTACTTAGGTACCTTCAGTTCTACCTTTTGAGAACATAACACACTGATGGAGGCTCTGGGGCGGACCCTCCTGAAGTATTTGCTGGGCAGTTTCTCAGTTTGTTCCTGCCCTGGGTCACCACCTTCCTTGTACCCAGCATTGAAGGCGTGTAGGTTTCTCTTGGGGATGGGGCTGTTTTCCTGCCAATCACTTTCACGTTGCCTTCTCTATTAACGTTTACTTTGAAAAAGATTCTGTGAGGCAGAATTGTTATTTCCAAACTCGAGACAGTCATTAAGAAGTGAAGTGGTGGTGGAGTGGCGTTTAGGTGTTAACTGGTTAGAGACTTAGTTGAAAGTCCAGATCCCTCGCCCACTCTAGACGTGACTGCAGAGCGAGCGCACTGGGGCCCGGCTCCTGGTATTGAACCATTATCTTTAGACAGATATTTTTTTTCTTCTTACCAAAACATTCCATTGACCTGGTCAGGGCTTTCTCAGAAAGGCTTTCACTTTTGGGTTCCTCTAGTTCAAAGGATTACTTTTTTAAGAACCACTTTTTTTTTAAATGAAGAAAACATTATATTTTTTAAGTGTACATAAAATTTCTAAAACAGTAGCAGCAAGTTCATTTTGAAGACCAAAAGTCAACGTCATGCAATGTTGATTGTATCAATTTATTCAAATTATGTACATGTTCATACCAGGATGAAAAGAAAAGGAAACCTCACTATAAAAGTTGAGCACATTTTTTAAGACAAAAATGAAGTACTTCTCCAGGGTAGATTTATAAAACACGTTATATAGAACAGGATCTTAACCTGTTCTGGTTTTTCTGCTTCCTGAAAGAATTCATGCAATCGTTAAGCTTCTAACCAAGAGAGAACTTAAGGACTTGGAGACTCAGTGCCCTTATTTTTCGGGGTGTGATGTGGCAAAAGGATTTTTAGCTTTTATAACTAAAATGAAGATCATGGACTTTTTTTTGTTTGCTCGTGGATTTGTATAATCATCGATGCCGAATGTTGCCGATCTGTGATATAAAAATGGCTCCTGTTCTCCATATTTATTCATGAGCTAGAAATAGTATGTATTATATAAAGACTATACATTTTTCATAAGCCTTTATATCTCAAGCTCTTTATTTAAGCATTGTTGGAATATGTGGCATAAGCTTTGTTTCATTGTTTAATAAACTGGAATAATACATAACAATCCAAATGATTTGCGTTTATTTTGGATAAACAGAAACCTTTAAATGAAGACAAGTTTCCAAAGCGTCCAGAAGGTTGGAGTAGAAATAAATGGCACTTGTGAAAGTGGCTACAGACGTTTCTCCTTATGGAGAAGTTGTTTGGGTCTTTTTTTTTTTTTAATGTTTAAATAATCTCTACACCCAACGTGGGGCTTGAACTTACAATGTGAGATCAAGAGTTTCACGCTCTATTGCGTGAGCCAGCCAGGTACCCCAGAATCACCCTCTAAATTGCCTGAACACCTGTGTGACCTCCCACTGTATGAAATCCTCTGTAGCCCAGCAGAGGCCAGTGACTTTGATTCATGGATTGGCTGGGTGAGGTTCCTTGGAGATGCGGAACACCAGGGTGATGACATGGGTGCCTGTGCCTTCAGGTTCCCTCAGTCCTCCCAGCATTTGGTGTTGGCTAGAGATGGGCTGGGATATTTGATTAACTGTGGATCAGGCAAAGGCACCTGTGTTTGGCTTAGAAGAGCCACGGATTGGAACATAAAACTAGTTCATTAATTTTTTCACCTGAAAATATTCTTGGGGCACCTGGCTGGCTCAATTGGTGGAGCATGCAACTCTTGATCTCAGGTTCATGAGTTCAGGCCCCACACTGGGCATAAAGCTTACTTAAACAAAAATAAATATTAATAAATTAAAAAGAAACCTCTATAAGATTATAAAAAAAATAACGTATTTTTTTCTAGGTGCCTGTCTTACTAACATTTGAATTAAACATGGTGGTTTATTGAAAAAAAATGGAGGGGCGCCTGGGTGGCTCAGTGGGTTAAAGCCTCTGCCTTCGGCTCAGGTCATGATCTCAGGGTCCTGGGATCGAGCCCCGCATCGGGCCTCTCTGCTCAGCGGAGAGCCTGCTTCCCTTCCTCTCTCTGCCTGCCTCTCTGCCTACTTGTGATCTCTCTCTGTCAAATAAATAAATAAATAAAATCTTAAAAAAAAATAGAGCAGGGAAAAATGGGCACTTTCTTAGTTCTCTTACCTGAGAGGTTAAATGACATACACAATTGACTTCATACAAAGGTTAGCGAGAACCACTGGCCGCTGGTGTTTCTCAAAGGCCTGTGGACAGTAGAACCCTCGTGTGCATTATGGTACCTGTTAAGACATACTTGGCTTTTAATCCAGGCTATTTATTTCTAAACTGGCAACTGGGAAAATAAGACACTAAATTTTTGGTAGAGTATAACTAGATCCATTCTGAAGCAAAACAGTAATACAAAACAAGGACAGTGTGTATAAATAGGTTTCTTGAAAGTGTGTTGCAAATAATAGAATGAAGAGCAGAAAAACCTGGAAACTTCTGTGTATATCCTCTGCTTAAATAATAATCCACACAATGGCTTACTGTGTTGCTCTTGAGAAGAATGAATTAGATCTCAGCTGGCTGACTTGGAAGGATATCCATGATACATTATTAAGTAGGAAAAACTTAAGGTGCAGGCTCCTGTGTATACCATGAACTCACTTCTTAGGGAAAAAGCAAACTTAGGTTGGAGGGAATGGATTTATTTATTTATTTATTTTTAAATATTTTATTTATTTATTTGACAGAGATCACAAGCAGGCAGAGAGAGAGGGGGAAGCAGGCTCCCGTTGAGCAGAGAGCCCGATGCAGGACTCGATCCCAGGACCCTGAGATCATGACCTGAGCCGAAGGCAGAGGCTTAACCCACTGAGCCACCCAGGTGCCCTGTAGGGAATGGATTTAAAAGGTATGTATTAGAGTTCTCCAGAGAAACAACCAACAGGGTGTGTGTGTATATGTCTGTGTGTGTATACATACATGATTTATTTTAAGAGATAGGCTCATGCAACTGTGGAGGATTGCCAAGTCTGAAATCAGGAGGACAGGCCAGCAGACTGCGGTGATTGTACCATTTTAGTGGCATTTTAGCACAGTCAAACAGACTGTGGTGATTGGACCATTTTAATGTTCCTACCAGTAGTGCACAAGGGTCCTAATTTCTCCACATCCTGGCTAACACTTGTTATTTTTTGTGTTTTTGAGAGCAGCTACCCTACTGCGTATGAGGTGACATCTCGTTGTGGTTGTGATGTGCATTTCTCAGCTGATTAGTGACATTGAATATCATGGCTTGCTGGCCATTTGCATATCCTCTTTGGAGAAATGTTTATTCAGGTCCTTTATCTGTTTTGGAATTATGTTGTTTTTTGTTGTTGTGTTTTAGGAATTCTTTATATATTCTGAATATTTTTCTCTTATCAGGTACATGATTTGCAGATATTTTCTCCCAGTCTGTAAGTTGCCTTTTTGCTTTATTGCCAGTATCTTTCGATACACAAAATTTTTAAATTTTCATGAAATCTAATTTGGCTATTTTTATTGTTACCTTTGCTGTGCTATCTAAGAAATCATTTCTGAATCCAATGTGGTAAAGCTTTTGTACTGTTTCTTTTAAGAGTCTTATTGTTTTAGTCTTTATTGTGTTAGATTTAGGCCGATGGTCCATTTTGAATTAATTTTTAAAATTTTATTATTATTTTTATTATTTTTTAAAAGATTTTATTAATTTATTTGACAGTGAGAGAGGGAGCGCAAGCAGGGGGAGTGGGAGAGGGAGAAGCAGGCTTCCTGCAGAGTAGGGAGTCTGACACTGGGCTCAATTCTAGGGTCCTGGGATCATGACCTGAGCCTAAGGCAGTCACTTAACCAACTGTGCCACCCAGGTGCCCCTTAAATTTTATTTTTAAGCAATCTATACGCCCAGTGTAGAGCTCAGACTCAACCCTGAGATCAACCTGGAGTCGCGTGCTCCAACAACTAAGCCAGGCTGGTGCCCCATTTTCTAGTCTCAATTTCATTTATCTCTGCTGTAGTCTTTATTGTTCCCTTCATTTTGCTAGCTTTGAGTTTAGTTCTTTCTTCTTTTTCTAGTTCTCTAAGTTACAAAGTTAGGTTGTTGATCTGAGATTTTTCTTGTTTTTGAATGTGTTTATAGATATAAATTTCTCCTTTTGCACTGTTTTCACTGCATCCCATATGTTTTGGCAAATTGTATTTTCACTTTCATTTATCTCTAAGTCCTTCCCTTTCCCCGTCCTCCCTTCCTTTCTACTTTTCCTCCCTTCCTCCATCCTTTCTACCTTCCTTCAGTTCTTTTGAGAGAAAGAGAGTGAACGTGTGCACAAGCAGGGGGAGAGGAGGTGAGGGGCAGAGGAAGAGAGAGAATCCCAAGCAGGCTCCCCCTCAGCATGGAGCCTGACACAGGGCTTGATCCCATGACCCTAAGATCATGACCTGAGCCAAAATCATGAGTCAGTTGCTTAATAGACTGAGCCCTCATTTGTCTCTAGTATTTCTAATTTCATTTCTGATTCCTTTGATCCATTGGTTGCTTAAAAGTGTGTTGTTTAATTTCTATAATTCTGGGAATTTTTCTGTTTTCCTTCCTTCCTTCCTTTTTTTTTTTAAGATTTTATTTTTATGTAGTCTCTACACTCATCCTGGGGCTTGAATTTGCAACCCTGACGTCAGGAGTCACATGCTCCACTGACTGAGCCAGCCAGACACCCCTTGTTATTGGTTTCTAATTTCATCCCACTGTGGCCATTTTTGTTTTGAATCTATTGAGACTTAATTTGTGACCTAATGCATGGTTTTCCTAGAAAATGTTTCATGTACATTTAAATAGAATGTGTATTCTGTTGTTGGTTAGAGTGTTCTGTATATGCCTATTAGAGCTAGTTGTTTCATTGTGTTACGTCCTTTATTTCCTTATTTATCTTCTATTTTGTTGTTTTGTCCATTATCGTGAGTGGGGTATTGGAATCTCCAACTATTACTGGAGAACTCTCTCTTTCTCCCTTCAGTTCTGTCAGGTTTTTTGTTTTGTTTTGTTTTTGTTTTTTAAATATTTTATGTATTTATTTGACAGACAAGAGATCACAAGTAGGCAGGTAGAGAGAGAGGAGGAAGCAGACTCCCTGCTGAGGAGAGAGCCCGATGCGGGGCTCGATCCCAGGACCCTGAGATCATGACCTGAGCCGAAGGCAGAGGCTTAACCCACTGAGCCACCCAGGCGCCCCAGTTCTGTCAGCTTTTGCTTCAAAAATTTTGATGGTTTGTCGTTAGGTCTGTAAATGTTTATAATTGTTACATATCGTCTTGCTATATTGAACCTTGTATTAATTTTCAGTGTTCTTCTTTCTCTCTTGTAAGCTCTTCTGATTTAAGTCTATTTTGTCTGATGTTAATACAACCATTCTTGCTCTCTCGGTAACTATTCCTATGGAATATCTTCTTCCTTTTATTTTCAGATTGTTTGGTCTTTGAATCTCAATGAATCTCTTATATACAGCATATATTTGGATCTTGTGTGTGTATTTTTTCTTTTAAGATTTTATTTATTTATTTGATAGAGCAGGGGGGAGCAGCAGGCAGAGGGAGAAGCAGGCTCCCTGCTGACCAGGGAGCCTGATGCAGGACTCAGTCCCAGAACCCTGGGATCATGACCTAAGCCAAAGGCAGATGCTTAACCAACTGAGCCATGTAGGTGCCCTGGATCTTGTGATTTCAATCCATTCTTTCAATCTTTGTCTTTTTTTTTTTTTCCTTAAAGATTTATTTATTTATTTATTTATTTGAAAGAGAGAGAGAGAGAGATTGAGCATGAGAAGGGGAGGTTTGGAAGGAGAAGCAGACTCCCCACCAAGCAGGGAGCCCGATGCAGGACTCGATCCTGGAACTCCAGGATCACGACCTGAGCCGAAGGCAGTCACTTAACCAACTGAGCCACCCACGCGTCCCTCTTCCAGTCTTTGTCTTTTGAGTGGAGAGCTTAATTCATTTACATTTAAAGCAATTATTAATAAGGAAGGACTTTTGTCATTATGTTATTTGTATTCCTTACAATTTTTTGTCCCTCATTTCTCACATTACTGTCTTATTTTATGTTTACTTGACTTTTTGTAGTGATATGTTCAAATTCTTATTTCCTTTTCTGTATATTCTATAGAAATTTTCTTTGTGGTTACCATGGGGATTACATTTAACATTCTAAAATTACAACACTTTAATTTGAATTTGCACCAGCTTAAATTCGATAATGTACAGAAACTCTGCTTCTTTACAGCTCTGCCCTCAGCCTTTTGGTTGTTGATGTCACAAATTTCTTTATATATTGTGTGTCCAAAGCAAACTAAAGATTTTTAAAAAAATCTTTTTAAAAAAAGATTTTATTTATTTATAAATAATAGAGAGCACACAAGCAGGGGGAGCAGCAGGCAGAGGGAGAAGCAGACTCCCCACTGAGTGAGGAACCCAGTGCGGGACTTGATTCCAGGACCTTGAGATCATAAGCTGAGCCAAAGGCAGATTTTTAACTGAGCCACTCAGTTGTCCCCAAATAGAAGTTAATCTTGTCAAGGTTAATTTCCTTTGATTCTCAACAATTGAAGCAACAACACTGAACAAAACTGATACTTATCTAGTGGATGAGGGTGCAAAGAGTATTATTTGGAAAAATAAATCATTTTGGTAACATATGTAGGTGGTACAAGGTTCAAAAGATACAAAAAGTTATGCAATAAAAAAATCCCTTTGCTCTGCCTTTTTTCGCTCTCCCCACCCCTCATCATTTTTTTTTTCTGCAGAGGCAACTGGTTACGCTGTGTGTGTGTGTGTGTGTGTGTGTGTGTGTGTGTGTGTGTGTATCCTCCCAGAGCAATGAGTTATTTCTAAAAACTAATAATAGCATACAATGTTCTGTGCCTTATTCTCACTTGACAATATATCAACGATTTTTCCATGTTGACATTTTAAGAACTACCTATTCTTTTTAAAGACTAATTTATAAATCACCCTGAGGTTGTACCGTATTTATTTAGTTAATTCTCTACTGATGAATATTTAGATTATTTATTTTGCTACTTGAAAAATAGTACATTAAGAATCTTTATATATTTATCATTTTTCACATCTGCAAATATTTCTGAAGAATGAAGTCCCAGGTCAAAGTAATTGCAGTTTTTAAAAAAATTTCTTAAAGAGGTAAAAAGATTTTTATTTATTTATTTGTCAGAGAGAGAGCACAAGCAGGGGGAATAGCAGGCAGAGGGAGACGTAAGTTCCCTGCTGAGCAAGGAGCCCGATGTGGGACTTGATTCCAAGACCCTGAGATCATGACCTGAGCCGCAGGCAGACGCTTAACTGACCGAGCCTTCCAGGTGTCCTAGTAATTGCCATTTTTAATTTTTATTTATTTTTTTTTTAGATTTTTTTTTTTCATTTATTATTTTTGAGAGAGAAAGAGAGAGAGCGAGCACAGGCAGACAGAGTGGCAGGCAAAGGCAGAGGGAGAAGCAGGCTCCCTGCTGAGCAAGGAGCCCAATGTGGGACTTGATCCCAGGACGTTGGGATCATGACCTGAGCCGAAGGCAGCTGCTTAACCAACTGAGCCACCCAGGCGTCCCAATTGCCGTTTTTTTAAAAAAAAGATTTATTTATTTACTTGAGCCAGAAGGAGAATGAGTGGGGAGAGAGGCAGAGGGAGGGGGAGAAAGAATCCCAAGTAGACCCCCAGCTGAGTGTGGAGCCCCACACGGGGCTTGATCTAACCACCCCGAGATCATGACCTGAACTGACACCAAAAACCAGACACTCAACCAACTGAGCCACCCAGGCGCCCCTGGAAACCTGATTTAAAGACATTTCTTCAAATACAGCGTGAGACAAGGAGATGGAAAAGATCTGGGGGGACCAATGAAGACTAACCACCTGGGCTGTGGTCGTGGATCCAAGACCTCCAGGCCTGGCGGTACAGAGGTGCTGTTGGGAGTCTGAGTGGTCCGAAGATTTTATTCTCCAGTTTTTTTCCGGCAGCGCTCCTGACTGGGGCTGACACGGCAGCTGTTCACTTCTAGCTGGTGCCTGTGTGTGGCTCAAAACCATCTATAGGCAGACCTTGGTCTTTCCTTCCTCTGGCGGCAGGGAAATCCCAGTGATGCCGCAGGTGTGGCTTGAGGGCAAGGAAGCCGTGCAGCAGAACCCGGTGCCACAGGAGTCGGAGTCCCAGCCACCTCCTCACGCCTCCAGCAAGTGCCCGTGCTCAATCCTGTGGAAACCACAGCACCTGCGTGTACTACGCTCCACTGCCAGGCGCCCCTCTCCTCCTGTCCATTTTACTTCACGCTCAGTGAAACCTCAAGCCCTGTGGAATTTCACCTAATATGTCTTCCAGGCATCCACCTTTCTCCACAGACTCTCCTGCATTCAGGCCTTCTAGACAACTGAAACAGTCTCTGCTGCGTCCCCACCTCCCGACTGGCCTCCTGTCACTGCATGTGTCCTTCTGTCTGGGACCTTTCCACACGGCCCATCTGGTAATGTCCTCCCTGCTCATTCTCTTCAGTGTAGCGGCCAAACTCCATGAAACATCCAGGGATTCATAGATTGTCTCTACACACTCTTTGGGCTTTATCTCTTGTCACTTTTCTACGTGTGACTTCCTGAAACTGTTCTATACTCTCGCTTCTGGGCATGAGCACGTGATGTTTCCTTTGTCTCGAAAGGGTTTCTCCTTCTCTGTTTGCCCCATTGCCCTTCTGATACCAATTCATTCAAAATGCATTTATTGAGCACCTACTGTATGCCAAGCACAGTGCTTACATGTTCTTTCCTGCAGGAAATAAACCTTACCTTCCAAGAATGGATTAGATGCTTTTCTTCAGTGCTTTATATAATATCATCTCATGTTTACTCCAATGATATATTGGAATAATATATATGATATATACAATCGTATATTGTATTGTACTTTCCAGTACTTCTCTGTCTCTCTCACTAGATTGTAAGGTCCTTGAAGGCAGGGAATGTTCTTTAGTATTGACTACTCAGACTCGCTAGCACAACACCTGACACATAGTAGGTACACACTAAATGTTTAATAAGTGGTTGGGTTCATGAATGAATTGGTTATGGTTTGAGATCCCTAACACTATAACACACACCTATAACACACACACACACAACCCACACACACACAAAAAAATATATAGGAGTAAATAATATATGTACACTGTGACAAATAATATACACATTTAACAATATGAAAAAACGGAAAATACAAGTAAAATGGAAGCAATTTAAAATGACTAATAGACCATCAAACAGGTTTACTATAGTTCTGACTTAAATTGCTTCCAAATGTTTGTTGATATCCCATGATGAACATCTCTGTATATAAAGATTTTTTTTTTAATATTTAAGATTACCAGTTGTTTAAAAAGCCCAGAAGAGGGACATCTGAGTGTCTCAGTTGGTTGGGCAGCCACCTTTGGCTCAGGTCATGATCTCGGGGTCCTGGGATTGAGTCCCACGTCAGGCTCCCTGCTCATTGGGGAGTCTGCTTCTCCCCCTGCCTGCTGCTCCCCCTACTTGTGCTCTCTATGACACATAAATACATAAAATCTTTAAAAAAAAAAAAACCCAGAAGAAGTAATTTTAGAAAATTGCCACTGACAGATGTTCCCAAAGATGTTTTATCAGTGTTTATTCTCCTCACCAGCATGTGATAATGATTTTATTGCACTTGTTTTAATTTTATGACTAGCCAAGTTGCAACTCATAGGTTTTTGAGATTGAAATATCGGAAGGCAATTATGTGTATCTTCAAACATGACTTGGCTCTAAATATTGATTCTAAATTCTAAGCTGGGGGACTATTTGTCTGGTCCAGGACAGCAATTCTTCTCTTAGCATGAAATAAAGTCTTAGCTATGTTTAAATAAATTGTCAAAGTTTAAGGTGATAAGTTCACTGATGTGTAAAAGAAATTGATAAAGCGAGTCAGCAAGGAAATAACTTGCAAAAGCAAGCGGATCTTCAAACACTTGATAAAACTACAAATACCATCCCAGGAGAAGTGGTTCTAATGATTATACATGAAGAATGATTATACATGAAGAAATTCAGCAATTCCAAATTAATGTGCTCTGAAAATTCAAGATGGAGTTGCAGGTGTGCATAAGAATATTTTCTTTTTAAATTATTCCATTTTGCAACTTTATGGTAAGTGAAGACGGCAAATGGAGCATGATCTGAGAAGCCTCCTGTTTTATCTTACCTGCTCTACGATGCCATGATTTAGCGTTTTGGGACTTGAACTACTCCTGCCTTATAGATAGCACAGAACATACCAAAGCTTCAAGCCTTTTCCTCCTGGAGGTGTTTCTTCAAATTTCTTCAAATTCTTGAGTCACCCTTAAGACCCATCCTTGCTAGAATGTCCCGTTACAGAAAAGGACTAACTGGTTCCAATGTACGTCCCTATGTCACCCACTTTCATACTGTTAGTGTAGAGGGGAGAGAGAAGGCCTTGTCGGGCATCCCAGTTCTAGTGATAGGGCTGTCTTCTGCTTAGCTTAAGTAGGTCACAAACCTGCCTGGGGTTCAGTTCTTCATTCATTCCCTGGGGATGGATGATATCCACCAACTCTCTCCTAGAGTTAAAGTGGGAAGCAGATGGGAGATACTTTGTAACCATAACATGGGCTAATTTTGCAATGTTGCTTTATGAGCAGGGTCCTTTTCAGTGTTTGGATTTTGATAATTGAGTGGGGTTGACCAAGGTGAATTTTCGCAGTACCCACTTTAAGAAGGTTTTTGGATCCCTATGTCCTGTCTCTTCTGCTTTCCCACCCTTCCCTGACCTGGAACAACCCTGCAACTTGTCCCTTACACATTTTTCCATCACCAGTGCCCCATCCTAAGATCCTAATGGATGGAAAGTCTTAAGAAGCAAAGGCATGGTTCTGGAATGTGGAGTTTCAGATTCTTGTAGTGGGTGACAGGGACTATCTGTGCCTGTAGAACAGCAAGATGTGGGGCAGCATTTCTCAAACTAGAGTCTGTGAACAAAGTTTTAAAATGTGTGGTTTTTTTTCATATATTTAGACAAGTATATACATATTCTGGATCACCAGCGTGACTATCTTAGAGCTTAGTATTGCCACGTGATTTCAGCCTGTATCCTCCTTGTTTGTATATATAGATTATTATAGTTAAGCTACTAAAAAACGAGGTGCCTGGGTGGCTCCATGTGTTAAGCAGCTGCCTTCAGCTCAGGCCATGATTTCAGGGTCCTGGGATCAAGCCCTATGTGTGTGTGGGGGGGCTCTGCTCAGTGGGGAGTCTACTTCTCCTCACTCTCCCTCTGTGTGCCCTCTCTCTTTCTCTCTCTCTCAAATAAATAAAATAACATCTAAAAAAAAAAAGCACTAAAAAAGAACAGGGATTGCTCTTGTATGCACATGGTAGATCCAAGTCAGTTAATGGCAATATGGATGGATATTAGGGATCTAGCCTGACTGAAGGCTTCTTGGTGATGCAGGGGAATGGAGCATGCTGCTGGTATGGCGTAAGCACAGGGAACCCCAAAACAGCTGTGTGGCAGCAGTCCACATCATCTTCATGTTGCCAGTGGCAATTCTGTTTCCCAGCAAGACAATAGCCTCCCTCTCATTAGTGTTGTTACATGGACTGTTACCGGTTTTATACTTTTATTGGCATGAGACTGGTAAGTCTATTTTGATATAAACATACAAAGCTCATGTCAGGTTTTCTTCTTGTGCATACTTAAGAAACATCCTACAACTCTTTACATCAATGTTGGGAATCTAATTTTCTTTAAAGGGCTTTGCACATCACTTAATTTGGAGAAGCTCTGAGGTAGTATGAGAGCATCAGCCACACAAGTCAGGTTATCTGAGTTCTAGCTGGCCTTTGACGTTAATCACCTGAAGGACTTTGGGCTCGTCATCTCACCTCTTTAAGCCTCAGTCTGCTCCTTTCTGGAATGGAGGGGTTTGATGATATCTTTAGACTCTCTTCCAGCTCTAACTTCTATTCTTTAAGAAGTCAAAACCCTCATTTGGGAACACAGCCAAGTACTGGCTGGTGCTATTTGTACTCTGAGAATGAAGGCTGAAGTCGCTGTGCAACTTCAAAGACCACCAGAAGGCTGCTTCGGGCTGCCCTGACCCCGTGGAGGAAGGAAGGCCTCCATCAGTGTTGCCCACTCAGGTGCAAGGCACTCACCTTGGATCACCCTGGTGTATGACGATGACTCCTTATGGGGAGGGGTGGCCATCAAAATCAGGGCTTCCCTGTCTGGAGCCCTACCGAGCTTGAGAACCAGGTTGAAATAGACCCCTCCCCCCACCCCACTTTTGCTGTTGGGACTGCATCAGATCTCCCTGGGGTGTGACACAGAAAAATGCCTGGAAAGCAGCTGAGGAATTTATCTTTGGAATGTGCACAGTGCATTTCTGGAAGATGCTCACAGGCGGAGGTACAGCTGTGACCCTGTCCTGGAGGCTTTCAGGGTCAGCCTGGAGAATTCCAGAGGGATTAAAATCTAAACAGCTAGACAGTTTCTCCTCCCTCTCCTCTTTCTTCTTCCTTTGCTTCTCCCCCCTGCCCCCTTCTTCAACAGCTAAACCTTACTAAGCACCTCCCATGTTTGATTCTAAGGCTTTCATATATAGAGATATATGGGTATCTCTCTATATGCCTATCTCCATATCCTAATTTCCTAAATTCCTGAGATTTTATATATATATATAATATATATATTTAAATTTTAAAATTTTTATTTTGTGCACATTTTCTTATCAGGACACGGAGGCGCAGAGGTTCAATTGGCCCATATTCATGTGTAGAAGAGATCCAGGGTTCACCCTTGGGTGTTGGGGCTGTGAAGCATGGTGTGAGCACAGAGGCAAGGACAGGCAAAAGCTGGCGAACACCCGGACTGCAGACCCTGGGGTAGACCTGGCAGCTCTGAATGATAGCGCTCAAGCAGCAATTGGGATAAATAAACAGATCCGAGGCCTGCGTTCTCTAGCAGGGAGCGGAGCGCTGGCAGCCTCGAATCTGCCAGGAATGGACAGGAGTGTCCCCAAGCAGCCCATTACTGATGGACAAGGGCTGTCTCGGCGTTCCTCACCTGGAGTTGGCGGGGTTGCGCTGGACCGGAGTCGCAGCCCCGGTCCGGGGAGAGCGCGGGCTCTTTCCCTCGGCTGTCGCAAGTGCAAGGGCCAGCGGGCTGGAGCGCACAAGCCCCAGCGCCCGCGGATCAGTAGCCACCACCTGGGGGCGCTCCTGAGCGTAGCGGCCGTGGTCTCTGCCCGAGCTTCTAACCTCTAAGCAGGACTGGGGCTCAGGAGCCGGCTAGGGAAGGGAAGCCAGGACCCAGCACCGCAGACACAGCTGTTCTGCGCCCGAGGGCCACAGCTGTTCTTTAGCAAGCTCCCATCCCGGTAAGAAAGCCAAAATAAATAAAGACGTAAAAAATTTAGAAAATGTTTCTCTCCTCCTTCCCCTGCTTAGGGTTGTCAGTTGTGTACGACAAAATGCCAGCCACACGTAATGAAATCTGCAGACGAAAATGTAAAAATACAGCCTAGAGGGGCGTCTGGGTGGCTCAGTGGGTTAAGCCTCTGCCTTCGACTCAGGTCATGATCTCAGGGTGTTGGGATCGAGCCCCGCATCGGGCTCTCTGCTCGTCAGGGAGCCTGCTTCCTCCTCCTCTCTCTCCCTCTGCCTGCCTCTCTGCCCACTTGTGATCTCTCTCTGTCAAATAAAATCTTTAAAAAAAAATAGCCTGGAGATGAGGCTGGTCGCGTATCTGTCTGTTATGCCATGCTGTAATCATGAAAGTTCTTTCATTCGAAAAAGAACACATATGTTTCTTGCTTTTCTTGTTCTGTTTTTATTCACACACAAAAAATTCACATACCAGGCTGTTAGTTTTAAAACAGAGCTCCAAACCCAATCTCCACCTGTAGAAGGCCTTCACAGATCACCAGTACCTCCGCTCCCCACCGTCCTTGCCGATAAGGAACAAGGAGGGGACCGGCTTTGGTGTGTGTTGGGGGAGGAGGGCCCCCCATTTCAGACCTTGGACCAGGGCTCATTTATCTGAGATTTCCCACGGGTGCATGTTAACAACTTTTACAGATTTTATTCCTGTAACCGGTCGGGGTCCTGGCAGTGGAAATGCAAGCCGAGTGAGTACTGTGTGCGGGATGAAGAGGAGCAGAGGCCCCTGGAGATGGGTTTCCAGCACTTGGTCAGTCCCACAAAGGCCTAACATGCCTCCAGTTCCCCAGCTGTCACTGGAATCCCAGGCTGCTGTGATGTCTATGACAACGTTCTTCATGTCACAGGGTAGCTGTAGATCTCTTTCCCTCCACCCTCTCCTGAAAGACTCCTCAAACCACTGAAAAATACATATTTTAATAGCCAGCAAGTGAACCCTTTCAGTTCCCTTATGATAGTTTTGCAATAATGGTTGCTCACAGGTTGTAGAACATTAGGGATGAACACAGTCCCCCAGAACGCAAATGAGGTAGCCTGAAAAGAGGCCCCAGCAGAGTGGAAAACATGCATTGCCTCACGCCCTCGATTCAGGCTGGAACAGCTGCTCCCAGCCGGCCAGCTGCAAGAGACTGCTTGTGCTCCCTGGCCCAGAGAGGCCCTCCTCCTCATGAGCTCGGCGACCAGAGGCATGGGGAGCGGTTGTGTGATTTGGGCAGGTGTGAAGAGTGGACTCGATGGAGTATTGCTGTGAACAAGTACATGTTGTTTTAGGAAACGAAGATACGGACTCAGAGCTGGTTAGCAGCAGAGCTCAAAATACAGCTCACTTTGTCTCATCCCCAGTGTATGTTCATTCTTTAACAATTCTTTTTTTTTTAAATTAAAGATTCTATTTATTTATTTGACAGACAGAGATCACAAGTAGGCAGAGAGGCAGGCAGAGAGAGGGGGAAAGCAGGCTCCTCGCTGAGCAGAGACCCTGATGTGGGGCTCCATCCCAGGGGATCCACCCCTGGGATCATGACCTGAGCCGAAGGTAGAGGCTTTAACCCACTGAGCCACCCAGGCGCCCCTAACAATTCTTTATCAAGAACAATCTTTTTTTTTTAAGATTTTATTTATTTATTAGAGAGAGAGAGAGAGAGAGAGAGCAAGCACAGGCAGACAGAGTGGCAGGCAGAGGCAGAGGGAGAAGCAGGCTCCCTGCTGAGCAAGGAGCCCGATGTGGGACTCGATCCCAGGATGCTAGGATCATGACCTGAGCCAAAGGCAGCTGCTTAACCAACTGAGCCACCCAGGCATCCCTATCAAAAACAATCTTAAAGGTGCACCTGGATGGCTCAGGGGGTTAAGCACTTGCCTTTGGCTCAGGTCATGATCTCAGGGTCCGATCAAGCCCCGCATTGGGCTTTCTGCTGGGCGGGGAGTCTGCTTCTCCCTCTGTAATCTCTCTCTCTCAAATAAAACCTTAAGAAAAAAAATCTTAAAATAATGAAGCCCTTGTCCTATACCCTTCTATCTACTCTGCCAATCCAACTCATAGGGGATAGCTACTACTAACAATTTGCTATATCTATCTTTTCAGACATTTTTTATCTTCTGTGTATGTGATTTTTTTTGTGTGTGTGATTTTTAAACTAAATGTGGGATTACATTTATATTATTTAGCACCTTGCTTTCTTGCTTGCTTGGTTTCTTCCTTTTTTAGAGAGGGAGAGAGGAAGTGGATGGGGAGGAACAGAGGGAGAGATAGAATCTTAAGCAGGCTCCATGCCCAGGGTGGAGCTAGACATGGGGCTCGATCTCACAACCCTGAGATCACAGCCTGGGCTGACTTCCAGAGTTGGATGTTTAATCCACCGAGCCACCCAGGTGCTCCAGAAGCTTGCGTTCTTCATTCAACAATATACGACGAATCTTCTTCCATGTCATTTCTTATGGATCTGCTTCATTCTCCCTTGCCCCAGTTTATCGAGGTGTAATGAATACATCGCATGTGCAAACATATACTATTAAACTGTGCAATTTGACCCGTTCTGACCCATGTGTACAGTTGTGAGACCACGACCACCATAGAGATGGGACATTTAATAGATTCATGATAACATTTGATAAAACCAGGACATTTCCATCACTTTCAGAAGCTTCCTCATGCCCCTAGGTAATCCATAGGATTGCATGGAAGCATAATTGATAAAACATTTCATTCGTTTCATTGGTTACCAAATTTGGCCCCATGTGGTAGATTCAAAATGCTACCTGCTCTTTGCTACTCCTTCCACTGGGAAGTGGAGTCATTTGCCTCCTAGATCTGGCCTGCCTGTTGAGGTTCTCCTGACAGAGTGCAGCAGAAGTGACCGGTGACTTTGAGGGGGAGGTCAGAAGCCTCTGGGAACACTCTCTCCAAGCCTTGAGCTGCTGTAAGAAGTCCAGATACTCTTCATGCTGGAGAAGGTCCGTGGAGAGGCCCGTGAGGGTGCAGAGATGTGCAGACTGCCCCCAGAGGTCCAGCTCATAGCCGTTTGAGTCACCCCAGCTATCGTTCCAGACATGATGGGCAGACATGTGTCTTCTCTGCTGTGTCCTATAGACTTTTCTGATGCATGCAATTATGAAAGATAACAAAATGGTGGGCTTTTTTAGGCCACGGATTTTTGGTTTGGTCTGCTGGGTAGCAGTGGATAACAGGAACAAGACTTCCTTTATCGAAAAATATTTAGGTTGTAAAAAAAAAAATTTAGGTTGTGTCCATTTTCTCTCCATATCTGCTTGGAGGTTCTCCCCCTTTGCTCTCCCCTCCGCCCTTCCTAGGCACCTGCACTCTCTCTCTCTCAAATAAATAAATTAGTTTTACAAAAAGAGATCTCTCTTCTCTCTCCCCATTTCTTCAGCTTTGATAGGGGTTGGCAAATTTCCAACTAGAAAGAGCATATAAACATGGCCTTTTCCCTTCACCCCCCGCCATGTCGTTGACAACTTTCTTCACCATCTTGTGTGAAGTAAATGAGAGTGCCATGCTGCCTTACTCATAGGATTTTGATCAAGAGATTAAAAGTGAAATCTGAAAAACACAAAATGTCATCTATTGTGATATGGGACCTTGATCATTTGGGTATGAAGCTCCTCTGACCTCATCTTTGTCGTTTTCCCAAGATAGCCTATGCAATCAATCCTGTCTTATTTCCTCTTGCACACCCACACCCACACATGCACGCAGTATGAACACATATGTATATCTTTTTTAAAAAAAAGATTTTATTTATTTATTTGACAGATAGAAATCACAAGTAGGCAGAGAGGCAGGCACAGAGAGAGGGAGAGGCAGGCTCCCTGCCGAGCAGAGAGCCCGATGCGGATCATGACCCTGGGATCATGACCTGAGCCGAAGACAGAGGCTTTAACCCACTGAGCCACCCAGGCGCCCCCACATATGTGTATCTTATATGTATATATGTATAGGTTTTTGCAATATGAGCATTCATTATATCAGTATGAATGATTTTATGGGAAAGGTTAGCAACTCTTGACTCAAATACATTGTAAGAATTATAGCAGAGAATTAAAAATAATTGTATTTGTTATGGCCTCTAGAGTTTGTGGGAATAAGTTAATTACCAGATGAAAATAGGAGATAACTTGACTTGTAATACAAAGTATCAAAGTGGATTCATTTTAGGAAATTTGTACTTTTTTGGAGGGGAGGGAACCAGACAATACTTTTCCATACAGAAAAGAACATTATCATCTGAAGCAGAAGAATTTGTATATTGTACACCACATTTCTAATATACCTAGAAAAACCTAGAGCAACCTCTGCCTTGTTTGCATGTGTATATTTCTATGCCAGTGCTCCACAAGATTAAAACACCCCATGCAAACTGCTGTTACTCTGTTTCCTTGTTCTTATCTCCCTCCTGTCGTTGCAGGGCCAGCTGGTGACTGCTGGATCTTCCAGGCACTTCTTCCTTAGCTCTCTCAGTTCTTGGATTTGAGAATAGACCAGGCATTATTGTGTTGCATATCTATTGTCCTCTCCCCTCATTGGATCTCACAGCAGCTGGTTAAACATTCAGCCTTGACCCAAATCTTTGCCATGGGTACTATGACTCACATTGCATCCCTTTATGTTGGCTTGAAGCCTTGGGAATTCCACGGGTGAAATTAGAAACTGGCACCTACACTTGGAAGGTAATGGAGAGACCGAAGAAGGTAGCAGGCCACTCCAATACAGAGGCCTTCAGTGGTTTAGTCATATATTCAGTCCAGATGGTCTCAACAACATACTGTTCTCTCAAGGCTGTATCCTTGAAAACAGGCGCCCCCTCCCCCCGTGGGAGCAGTGGGCATAAGTTACATTTTAAGGATAGGGGAAGAGGTGAGGAGGCTTGATGATCCCAAGCCCAGCTCTCAGGTCAGCTGGCGGTCTTGTCTTCTTGATGACCTCCTCCAACGCTTTAGCATCACGAATCACCAGTTACTAAAAATATGTTAAGGAATTAAACATAATATTTAGAAGAAAGTAGAGTGATCATGGATTTAGGAGAATCTGTAATAGAAACACATTTGGGAGAGAAAAATGCTTATATCTGTATGAATATAAAAGGATGATGTTTGGTGAGGAATTGACATCACAAAACTCAACAGCATTAATTTTATTTCTGAGATTTTTGGAACTACAGACCAGCCTGGCAAGAAGAGAAAGTGTTTTAAGTACTTGGTGTGTTCAGGTACTTTGACGAGTAGATCCACATGTCTCTATGTATCTACAAGAAGACTTTCTTTAGGAAATAGTGGTGGAGTGGTTTGATGGGGAAACAATGCTCTGAAGCTGGGTTGAATGATTAAAAAAAAAGATATGAAAGGAAAAAACCCATAATTAGTAATCCCAACCACCTACATTTAGATAGATAAATGTTTTCTATAGCATGAGAGTTTTAACTCTTGACTTTGATGTGATTTTAGACTTCAGAAAAGTTGCAAAAGAGTTCAGGTGTGCCCTTTGTTCAGCTTCCTCCACTTTATCTTCTTACAAAATCATGTACAATAATCAAAATGGAAATTAACATAGGTACAATAGTGTAATCTAAATTGCAGGCCTTATTCAAATACCTATATTTTGTTCTATAGTTTTCCCTTTTTGTGTCCCAGGATCTAATCCTGATTCCTATACTGTATTTAGCTGTAACAGTTCTGTGGTTTTTCCTTGTCTTTTATGATCTTAACACTTTTGAAGAATACTGGTCAGTTGCTTTACAGGATGTCCCTCAATTTGAGTTTGTCTGATGTTTCCTCATAATTAGAATGTAGTTTTGCATTTTTGGCAGGAATACCACAGAAGTGATATTGTGTCCTCGTCTTATCATGTTGGGAGTTTCATGATGATGACATTGACCTCTGTGGCTTGGTTAAGGTGATACTTGCTAGGTTTCTCCAGTGTAAAGTTAATATCTGCCTCCCTCATTGCTATTAATAAATACCTTGGGGAGATCATTTGATACAATGCGACTTTTTCTCCTGGAACTTTCACCCACTAATTTTAGAATCCATTCTTAGATTTTTGTCCATCAATTAATACTATTTTCCTCACTCTATTTATTTATTATTTTTTTTAAAATTTAATTTAATTTTTTCAGTGCTCGTTCTATATTTATTGATTGGAATTCCTCTGTAGAATTATCCCTTCTGGGACGCCTGGGTGGCTCAGTTGGTTAAGCGGCTGCCTTCGGCTCAGTCATGATCCCAGCGTCCTGGGACTGAGTCCCACATCAAGCTCCTTGCTCGGCAGGGAGCCTGCTTCTCCCTCTGCCTCTGCCTGCCACTCTGTCTGCCTGTGCTCACTCCCATTCTCTCTTTCTCTGACAAAAATAAATAAAATCTTAAAAAAAAAAAGAATTATCCCTTCTCCCCCATTTACTTATTCAATCATTTATTTATATCAGTATGGACTCACAAATATTTATTTATTCTATAATTTATAGAATATGGAACTTTTATTTTACAAATTATCCAATACTATAATTATTTGTTTTTAATTATTTGTCAAAACTACATGATTAAAAAGAACCTACAACATGATTTAAAAGAAGGGTATTTTTAAAAAATTTGTTTATGTATTTTAGAGAGAGACAGTACATGAGAGCAAGGGGGAGGGGTAGAGAGAGGGAGAGAGAGAAGCCCAAACCGATTCCTGGGTGAGCATGGAGCCCCACCCCTGGACCCTGACATCACGACCCCAGCCGAATTCAAGAGTCTGCCGCTTGCCAAGGCTTAACGGACTGAGCCACCCAGGCGCCCCTGGACAGAATAGGAACTTAATTACGTGTCTATGCCATGAATTAATCCAGTTCTTCAATGTTGGACATTTAAGTTGTTTCCAGTTATTTGATACTATTAAGGATTTTTGATATACAGAAATCTTGGAAGTTTTATGTTTTCATAACTTGGTTTTCTAACAGCAGATTTACTGGACGTTGGAAAAGTTCATACTGGTGGTTGTGATCTAGGTGGTGGAAACTGTCAACATGTCTACATGGAAATCACACGGTCCACGCACTCCACGCAGACTAGTTAGCTGTGAGCAGAGGCAGGAGATCCTGGAGCTCAGGAGGACCTCTGCGGGCAGGGTCAGGTAGCTCAATTGTCAATAATCTGAAGAACACGTAACAATAAAGTTATTGAAGTTGAGAAAGAGGCTTCCGGTAGGGGCATTTCTATTTCCGTCAGGGCCTGTATTCTTCGCCCGCTTCTTCTATATCCCAACCGGAAATATTTGTACTCCGTTCAGAGCCACGTCTATCCTGGTCTCGGTCCCGCCCACACACACTGTGGAAGCATTTCCGGGGCCAGGTTATTACGCTCCGCCCCGCCGCGGGTGCCTCGCTGGAAGCCCTGGCTCTCCCGGAAGTGGCCCGGGCCTCTCTGTCGGGGTCCTCACCGCCCGGGTGCTGCTGAGGCCCACAGGGGCGGCGGTAATGGCAGAGGCGGCGCTCCTGCTGCCGCCTGAGGCGGCGGCAGAGCTGGACGCTCGGGAAAAGCTGGCTCTGTGGGATCGGCGACCCGACACGACGGCGCCGCTGACCGACAGGCAGATGGACTCGGTGTTGGAGCTGAAGGCGGCGGCAGAGAACCTGCCCGTTCCGTTCGAGGTGAGGTGACCTGCTGGAACCGGGCTGGGGCGGCAAGGAGGCGGGGTTGGAATGCTTCTCGGGCGCGCCTGCGGACGGCGGCCTTGCAGACTCCTGCACGGGGGCTTTCCTTGCTCCTCCCCAGCCACGGTGACGGCTCGGGTGGGAGAGGCCCCCCCACCTTCCGGGGCTGTCAGGCCTTGCAGTGCCGGCGACCGCCGACTCTACTCTCTCGCGGGGACGGCTGCGGGGGCGTCCAGTGGCTGGTGTTGGCTGGCATCCAGCACTCCGGGACGGTTGGCTGGGAGACTTGCCCTGAGCGTCTTGCCCCCGGTGTCCCTGCTATCAGTCGAGACCCATTCCTGCTGCCCACAGTCTCCCAGGAGAGGGCACCGAACCCGAAGAGGTTTGCTTTAGGACAACCTCCTTCCTGCTGGTATTCGTTTACCACCTTGATGAATAACCCAGCTTTCTTTTTCCACCCGGGCACTTGGAGAGACAAAACTTGATCCGGAGTGACGGTTTCATCCATCGCACGTTGAGCAATAAGTTCTCCCAAGTGCAGGATATGGAAGAGCGATTTATCTGATCTATAACAAAGCCATAAAAACGAATTTCCTTTGAAAGTTGGGTCAGTACATTATTAGGTAACGCTGGTTTTCGGTGTTAGTGTCAACGTTTTTAGTTCTCATTAAAATATTATGTATATTACCGCTTGTGTGATTCAATCCAAGTAGTTGCAATACCAAGAAGTACATCTTATGAATTGTCAGATGCTTGACAGACACAGACTTTTTTCTGGTTTAGAGGGCCAGGTTTGGGATTATTATTTTATTAATAATGATGGTTATTCTTTTATGTCGGAAGCACCCTTGTACACGATTTGGAATTGTGTCCAAAGGCAGATTGTTTTTAGAGACTTAAAGTTTTTTTTTTACCCTCAAATATTAGAGGTTGAGAACTTGGATTTGAAAGTTCACTTTCACTGTTATGTGCTGCACAATAAAGTACAGGTGTTCCTTTTTGTATTCCTCTGTCCACCTGTAGGATGCTGTGCTGAAATAAAGGAGGAAACAGGTGGAAATTTCTTTGGCTTGGCTATCAAAGTCTTTTATGCTCTGGATAATAGAGGTTGTTTGCTCTATAAATGTTCCAGTCTGTTTATATAATTGATTTGGCCAGTTACAGAAGCAGGATGCTTGGACATTGCCTCACCTGTGGGGAACACAGTCCACAAGAATAGTACCCCAATTTATTTTTATTATCTTAGCTTATAAAGTGTTATTATTGAGCATGAAGGAAAGGGTTTGGAGGAGGTAAATGAAATCTTTCATTTTCACCCCATTTTTTTCATATTTATGCAGTATAATGCCCATATTCTCCTTATGCAGTTGTTTAATATATATTATGTGCCTTCTCTGGGCTAGGAATTGAGGCTAGAAGGGTAAGAAAATCAAGATCCCTAGTCTCATGGAGCTGACATAATTGTGATCATGAACTTGTAAAAAAGAATAAGGTAAGTTCAGACAGTGAGCCATGATACAAGGAAAATAAAACAAGATAGTGTGACACAAAGGGATGAGATGTGCTCTGGACAAGGAAGGAAGCCTAAGAAAGTGAGAGTCTAAGGTGAGAACTCATGGTGGAAAACAAGATGCCAGCCTTGCAAAGACTAGAGAAATAACCTTCCAGGTGGAGGAAAAAACAATGCAAAGTCATGAGTAGGAGATGAGCTTGACAAGTTCAGGGGTTCAGTGAGGGTGTTCTTGTACACAAAGCACAGATACCGGATTCCTATGAGAATGAAATGACCTTTATTTACCTGTCTGGGATCCTTCAGAGGGATCATTGTTTTGCAGCTCTCTATGGTCTTCATTTACCTTTACTAGAGTATTTATATGTCTGGTAGGAACATTGGAATTAAATTCTTTATCTGTTACCACTCTTAACACTGGTGCTGAAAAAGAATGCCTCAATTTTTATTTTGTCTAGTGTTTCTGTAAAGGATTTTCTGTAGTGTTTCACAATTTTAATTAATCATAAGGTTAATTACTTCCTGAACTGGAAGTAAGGTTAGTTGAACAGCAAAAGGCCAGCTAACGCTTCAGTACATATCATAAAGCTGTTAACTTCTTTAGAAGTTAGCTTTCTCTTTTATGAAGGGGAACTGGTCTTATCTTGGAAAGAAGTTTTATCTTTTTTTGGGGGGGGTGTTAGATAAAAGAGTTTGCAGTAGAATATTAGGTAGACTGATTTCTTGTAGCCAGGGCAAATTTTTTAGTAGTGATGGCCTTTTTCTTTTTGCTGAACTTAGTAGTTCTTGATAAATGCTACAATAATTGATCCTGAAATGTACTGCAACAGTGTTTTCCTAAAGGCTGTGTGTTCTTATATATTTAACTTCTTTGAGCCTGTTTTCTTCTTTATAAAATGGGGATCATAATATATTGTACCTTGCTTGTCTGATGGGAAATTGTGAGAATTCATTGAAATCATGTATGTAAACTGTACACAGCAGGTGTCCTGGTAGTATTATATCATATGCTTTTTTCCCCCAAATGATTAATAACCGAAGAGAATAGATTAGAATTTCATGATCCTGAGCTGGTACAGGTGTCACTCAGACCAAAGATAAAAAAAGAAGAGGTTGAGTGCCTTGAGGAAGGTTCTGGGATTCCACCTATACTTCTTCAATGATTTGATCCAAAGAGAGAAAGTAACATCAGGGTTCATTTAGGGAATGAAGTATTTAGATTATGAAAGTGATATTGTCTAACCCAGAACTGTGCAAGAAGTAAAGTTTGGGAAAGAAAGATGTATTTTTTTTTTTCCTGGGCCTGCTTAGCTGGTCAAGTAAGGTTGATAGTTTATTATAATTATTATTTAAGATGTTAATGTACCATTTGCATAAACTATACAGTAACTCTCTAGGACTGCCAATTAGAAAGCTAGATCTGTGCTCTTCTCTCTCTGGTGGTAAATGTCAGTTCTGTCTAGCAGCCAATACAGTGTGAGTGAGCCAGAGGACTCAGGAGCGATTGAGAGCCAGTTTATTTATTTATTTATTTATTTTTAAAGTAATTTCTACACCCAGTGTAGGACTCAAACTCAAAGCTCCCAGATGCAGAGTTGCATGCCCTACTGACTGAGCCAGCCAGGAGAGCCGGGAGAGCCAGGAGTGAATGGGAGGTCAGAACAGGAAAGTTTGTGACCACCACACCTCTTCTTGATTTTCTGTTCCAGGTGCTTTGAGAAAGGAAGACACCTGAGCAAATGTACCTAATGGGGGCATTTTCTCACACTCTTTAAAAAGCAGCTTGTTTTGTCTCTATAAAAAATTACTTCTTAGAAGTGGTCAGTGTGGCTTCCCTCTTGCTTGGTTTGAGATAAATTGCTTTTGTGTTAGTGAGAACAAGGAAACAGGACAGGAAGCCTCCTTCTACTTCTGGTATTTAAAAGTTCTTATGCAGGGCACCTGGGTGGCTCAGTTGGCTCAGGTCATGATGTCAGGGTCCTAGGATCGAGCCCCAAATGGGGCTCCCTGCTCAGCTGGGAACCTTCTTCCTCTCCCTCTGCCTGCCACTCCCTCTGCTTGTGCTCTGTCGAATAAATAAATAAAATCTTTAAAAATAAATTAAAAGTCCTTATGCTTGAAAAATAGTATTTGTACATAACGTAATCACATAGAATGCTTTTTCATGTATTTAAATTATCATGTTTACTCACAACATCTAGACTATAGACTATATCTGGAATACCTGCATTATCTTCTCAGTATCTAGAGTTTTCATATGATTTAGTTTCTGGAGTAAATTAGAAGATAAATATTTTTTTAATAGATTTTATTTATTTATTTGACAGAGAGATCACAAGTAGGCAGGCGGCAGGCGGGGGGGGGGGTGCGGGAAGCAGGCTCCCCGCTGAACAGAGGGGCTCGATCCCAGGACCCTGAGATCATGACCTGAGCCGAAGGCAGAGGCTTAACTCACTGAGCCACCCAGGTGCCCCTAGAAGGTAAATATTTTTTGGTTCAAGATGACAGACTGACCACATGTGTATGACACCTTTGGTCCTTTTGACATGACAGTAATATTTGTGGCACCCCAAGAAGAAAGACATTATCAGTGAACTTGTAGTTTTGGTAAATTTATGGAAGTCAGGAATTTTGTACTACCATTTTAAAAATCTAAAGACTTAATTACAGAACAAGGTATAAATATTATTAATTTTGAAAAGCTAAAAAAGAGATGATATAAATGACAGGATTTGAGATTAAACATAGAGGAAAATATTAGGGATACCCATTTCTTCATTTTACTTAGTGGGAACCTCAGATTATTGAATTGAGTGAAGACTGCTGTAAATCTGTTTAGAGTTTGGGGTATCCATCAAAAATATTGAAAATGGTTAAATTGGCTCAAAGAGGGGGTTGGGGGAACGATCTTACTTTTCTATTGTAATTCTTTTGATGATTTTTATTTATTTATTTATTTTTAAAGATTTTATTTATTTGACAGAGAGACACAGTGAGAGAGGGAAGACAAGCAGGGGAAGTGGGAGGAGAAGTAGGCTTCCTGCTGAGTAGGGAGCTAGATGTTGGACTCCATCCCAGGAATCTGGGTTCATGACCTAAGCTGAAGGCAGATGCCTAATGACTGAGCCAACCAGGTGCCCTCTTCTGATGATGTAGAATAAAATTATGTTTATGTGTTTTGAATAATTTCTGTAAGGGAAGATTGATTAAAAATTGTAAATTATCTCTCTCATTCCTTCTTAAGTTCTTCATTCTGCCCTCAAATTCCTTAGCAGAATTTCTCAATCATAAACACTGGTATTGCCTTAGAGAAGAACAACTGGAAGGGCGGAGGAGAAGACGACTTGATTTTTACTTAAATAATCATTCTGTACCCCTGGACTTCTAAAATAAGGGGCCTGTTACAGTTTAGTGACAGTTATGAATTTAAAGTGAGAGAGTGAAATCCATACTCTGTTGAGAAACACTTGAAAATGATGCATATTAATTGGAAAAGCAAAGTGTTTATAGCATATTATTATTCAGGTTACAAAGGTACACTTACCTGGTGTGTACATAGGCTATTGTAGGAAGGAGTCATGAGAAAAATCGTAACTAATAGCTTCTGAAGAAGGAATTTGATGGTTGGAGGATGCGTCCACAGGAAGGTCCTTTAAATTTTGTGCCATGTGAATTTATTATCTTTCCGAGTAACTATGTTTAAGGACTGCTATGGATATTATAAATGATTCTGGAACAAGTGGAATTTTACTTTTTATTTGTAATTTGTGACATGTTGTCAAGTGGTGTCAAAATTATGTGGTTTAAGACCTCATAAACTCTGATAAGAGAACATGATTACATTTTCATTTTGCAAAACCATGTATCACGTGTTTTCTGGTATCACAACTAGAATTTTGATATTGATTTATATGATTTTTAAAGATATATTTAAGATCATTTTCTCGAAGGGATTGAATTAAAGATGGATATAGGTCTTAATGGTATTGAAAGACTGAATTTTGCTAGGTCCTCTATGCATTTTCAATATTTCAAATGATTGCCCTAGTGTTTACAACATATTTCTTTAATTAGTCACAGTCTACTTTTAAATACTATACTACTTCATGTGCGAATAAGAACCTCATATTAGTATGCTCCCAATTTTCCTTTTTCTCTTTTGTGCTATTGTTATGTATTTTACTTTCACGAACGTTTTATTTATTTATTTATTTTTACTTTTACTTTTATATATGTTTTATTTATTTTTACTTTTACATATGTTTTAAACCCATGATACATTGATACTATGTTTGCTTTTGATGTTTATCTTTCTGAGTGATTAAACATTTTTTAAAATTTTTATTTATTTTTATTTTTTAAAGAGTTTTATTTATTTATTTATTTGTTAGAGAGAGAGAGAGCAAGCACAGGCAGACAGAGTGGCAGGCAGAGGCAGAGGGAGAAGCAGGCTCCCCGTCGAGCAAGGAGCCCGATGTGGGACTCAATCCCAGGACGCTGGGATCACGATCCGAGCCGAAGGCAGCTGCTTAACCAACTGAGCCACCCAGGTGTCCTCTGAGTGATTAAACATTTTAAAAATTGTCATATTTATCTTTATTTGAACCATTTTTGGAAAGCTTTAGTTTTTTGTTGTTTATTTGATTTTGTTTTTATTTTTAAGATTGAGGTTCCCATCTGGTATTTATGTTCTGCTTTTGGAGAACTGCCTTTAACATTTCTTGTAGTACAGGTCTGCTAGAAATACATTTTCTTAGCTTTGTTTAAATAGTCTCTATTTCCCTTTCATTTAAAAAAGATATTCTAGATAAAGAACTCTGGATTAAAAGTTTCTTCCTTTTATTACTTAAAAGATTTGCACAGTTTCTGATGAGAAGTCTGCTGTAATTCTTATCTTCATTCTCTTGCATGTAAAGTCTTTTCTCCTTGGTCTGCCAAGATTTTTTTAATTTTGTTTTTCAGGAGTCTGAATATCATGTGTCTAGATGTGCATTTGTGTGTGTGTGTATTCCGTTTTGAGTTCTCTGAGTTTAGAACTGAAGTTTGGTGTCTTACTATTTTTGGAAAATTCTCAACTAAAATTTTTTTCTACCCTATTTGCTCTCCTTTTGGGATTCAGATTATGCACATATTAGATAATTTGATGTCTTCCCGCTGCTCTTGGATAGTGTGTTCAGTTTGTATTTTCTCACTCTGTTTTCCCTGGGTGTGTTTACTGTTGGGTGACTATATTGACTCTCTTTAATTTCACTGATTCTTTAGCTGTGTGGAGTGCACTGATGAATCCACTGTAGCAGCCCTCTGTCCAGCTTTCTTCTACCTTAGCCTAGTATCCCTGTGCTTTCTGGTATGTTTTTCAAATCTGAGCTTGATCCACATCTCCCTCGGAGCCCTTTTCCTTTTTAGGTATTGTATGTTTGAATTTTTTTAAAAGATTTTAATTTATTTGTCAGAGGAAAGAAAGAGCACATGAGGGAGAAGCAGACTCTCCACAGAGCAGGGAGCCTGATGTGGGAACTTGATCCCAACAGTCTGGGATCATGACCCGAAGGCAGACGCTTAACCCCTGAGCCACCCAGGCATCCCATATTTTTGAATTTTGTCACAGTCTGTTCATTTAGAGCTAAGTTTTACTCCTAATGAGATATAATTTTATAAAAAATAGCATATGGACTGTTCTGTTCCCAAGAAGCACTCCAGATTCTGATTTATAGATTTATTTACTCTGTTGCTCATAAATACGAATAATATTGGTAAATATTATTGGTATATATGGTAATATATACCATATGGTAATATGGTAAATAGCAGTATCTTAGATTTATTGAGTGTTTACTATCTGGCAGACATTATGCTAAATACACCTAGTGTTGTCTCTGGTGGGTCAGCTCCCCCTCTCCAAGGAGGCCATTTGTTGTTGGTAATTGGGCTGGTTCCACAGAGCAGGAGCAGTGTGAATGCACAGCTTCTCTGCCTCCAGACTCAAAACTGGAATTGAAATGAAGCAAAGGCCCTTTACCTTTGCTGGCAGCACACAGTTGCTGGTGACGCGTCAGATTCAAGGTAGATTCTAACTGGGTTTGAGAAACTTAGCGCTTACTGTGTCCTTTTGTACTGAGGTATTATGTCACCATTCAGAAAGTTTCTATGAATTAGTGATGCTCTTAATAAGATGTATTTACATATAACCACGACCTCCTGGCTCTTGAGTTAGACTCATTTGTGGGGAGAAGGCAGATCAAGGACCTTCCTGAGCAGTTTTTTTTTGGCATGCAGCTTCCCAGGAGTTTAAGAAGCCTGTTTTTCCACACCTGTGTTTTCTTTTTTCACAATGGCTTCATGATAGAGATTCAGGGATTCTTTTTTTTTTTTTAAGGATTTAAATTTTTAAAAAATTTTTATTAACATATAATGTATTATTAACCCCAGGGGTACAGGTCTGTGAATCTCCAGGTTTACACACTTCACAGCACTCACCATAGCACATACCCTTCCCAGTGTCCATAACCTAACCACCCTCTCCCTACCTTCCTCCCCCCAGCAATCCTCAGTTTGTTTTGTGAGATTAAGAGTCTCCTATGGTTTGTCTCCCTCCCAATCCCATCTTCTTTCATTTTTTCCTTCCCTACCCACCAAAACCCCAACGTTGCCTCCCAAATTCTTCATACCAGGGAGATCATATGATAATTGTCTTTCTCTGATTGACTTATTTCACTCAGCATAATACCCTCTAGTTCCATCCATGTCATTGCAAAAGGCAAGATTTCATTTATTTTGATGGCTGCATAGTATTCCATTGTATATAGATATACCACATCTTCTTTATCCATTCATCTGTTGATGGACATCTAGGTTCTTTCCATAGTTTGGCTATTGTGGACATTGCTGCCTTAAACATTCGGGTGCACGTGCCCTTTCGGATCACTACTTTTGTATCTTTAGGGTAAATACTCAGTAGTGTGATTGCTGGGTCATAGGGTAGCTCTATTTTCAACTTTTTGAGGAACCTCCATGCTGTTTTCCAGAGTGGTTACACCAGCTCACATTCCCGCCAACAGTGTAGTAGAGTTCCCCTTTCTCTGCATCCTCGCCAGCGTCTGTCATTTCCTGACTTGTTCATTTTAGCCATTCTGACTGGTGTGAGGTGGTATCTCATTGTGGTTTTGATCTGTATTTCCCTGATGCTGAGTGATGTGGAGCACTTTTTCATGTGTCTGTTGGCCATCTGGATGTCTTCTTTGCAGAAATGTCTGTTTATGTCCTCTGCCCATTTCTTGATTGGATTATTTGTTCTTTGGGTGTTGAGTTTGATAAATTCTTTATAGATTTTGGATACTAACCCTTTATCTGATATGTGGTTTGCAAATATTTTCTCCCATGCTGTCAGTTGTTTTTTGGTTTTGTTGACTGTTTCCTTTGCTGTGCAAAAGCTTTTGATCTTGATGAAGTCCCAGTAGTTCATTTTTGCCCTTGCTTCCCTTGTCTTTGGCGATGTTTCTAGAAAGAAGTTGCTGCGGCCGAGGTTGAAGACATTGCTGCCTGTGTTCTCAAGGATTTTTATGGATTCCTTTCTCACATTGAGGTCTTTCATCCCTTTGGAGTCTGTTTTTGTGTGTGGTGTAAGGAAATGGCCCAATTTCATTTTTCTGCATGTGGCTGTCCAATTTTCCCAATACTATTTGTTGAAGAGACTGTCTTTTTCTCCGTTGGACATTCTTTCCTGCTGTCGAAGATTAGTTGACCATAGAGTTGGGGGTCTATTTCTGGGCTCTCTATTCTGTTCCATTGGTCTATGTGTCTGTTTTTGTGCCAGTACCGTACTGTCTTGATGATGGCAGCTTTGTAATAGAGCTTGAAGTCGGGAATTGTGATGCACCAACTTTGGCTTTCTTTTTCAACATTCCTCTGGCTATTCAAGGTCTTTTCTGGTTCCATATAATTTTTAGGATTATTTGTTCCATTCCTTTGAAAAAATTGATGGGATTTTGATAGGGATTGCATTAAACGTGTAGATTGCTTTAGATAGCATAGACATCTTCACAATATTTGTTCTTCCAATCCATGAGCATGGAACATTTTTCCATTTCTTTGTGTCTTCCTCAATTTCTTTCATGAGTACTTTATAGTTTTCTGAGGACAGATTCTTTGCCTCTTTGGTTAGGTTTATTCTTAGGTATCTTATGGTTTGGGGTGCAATTGTAAATGGGATTTACTCCTTAATTTCTCTTTCTTCTGTCTTCTTGTTGGTGTATAGAAATGCATCTGATTTCTGTGCATTGATTTTATATCCTAACACTTTACTGAATTCCTATACAAGTTCTAACAGATTTGGAGTGGAGTCTTTTGGGTTTTCCACATATAGTATCATATCATCTGCAAAGAGTGATAGTTTGACTTCTTCTTTGCCGATTTGGATGTCTTTAATTTCTTTTTGTTGTCTGATTGCTGAGGCTAGGACTTCTAGTACTATGTTGAATAGCAGTGTTGATAATGGACATCCCTGCTGTGTTCCTGACCTTAGCGGAAAAGCTCTCAGTTTTTCTCCATTGAGAATGATCTTTGCTGTGGGTTTTTCATAGATGGCTTTGATGATATTGAGGTATGTACCCTCTATCCCTACACTTTGAAGAGTTTTGATCAAGAAAGGATGCTGTACTTTGTCAAATGCTTTTTCAGCAACAATTGAGAGTATCATATGGTTCTTATTCTTTCTTTTATTAATGTATCGTATCACATTGATTGATTTGTGGATGTTGAACCAACCTTGCAGTCCAGGAATAAATCCCACTTGGTTGTTGTGAATAATCCTTTTAATGTGCTATTGGATCCTATTGGCTAGTATTTTGGTGAGAATTTTCGCATCTGTGTTCATCAAGGATATTAGTCTGTAATTCTCTTTTTTGATGGGGTCTTTTTCTGGTTTTGGGATCAAGGTAATGATGGCCTCATAAAATGAGTTTGGAAGTTTTCCTTCCATTTCTATTTCTTGGAACAGTTTCAGGAGAATAGGAATTAATTCTTCTTTAAATGTTTGATAGAATCCCCTTGGGAAGCCATCTGTTTTTTTAAAGATTTTATTTGAGAGAGAGAGCATGAGCCAGGGGAAGCGGTGTGGGAGGAGGGAGAAGCAGACTCACCACTGAGCCAGGAGCCCCATGTAGGGCTTAATCCCATGATCCTGAGATCATGACCTCAGCCAGAGGCTGACACGTAACTGAGCTCCAAGGTGCCCGATACTGTAATTTTTATTTTATAGAAAAAAATTGAGGATTAGAAGCATTAAGTAATTTGCCCATGGTCTCACAGCTTATACAGGAGCAGGACAAACCAGGTGTCCTGCTGTAAGATGGTTTACTATACCAGAAGGTATCACTCAACTTGAACTCAGGTACAAAAAAGCCTATTTTTTTTTTTTAAAGATTTTATTTATTTATTTGATAGACAGAGATCACACAAGCAGGCAGAGAGGCAGGCAGAGAGGGGAGGGGAGAAGCAGGCTCCCTGACGAGCAGAGAGCCCAATGTGGGACTCGATCCCAGGACGCTGGGATCATGACCCGAGCCGAAGGCAGCGGCTTAACCCACTGAGCCACCCAGGCGTCCCCAAAAAAGCCTATTTTTAAAGTGTTGTATTTCTAAATTAGTGATGGTGCATTGTGCATCTAGCTTTTTTTTTTTTTTTTTAAGCTTTGAAGATCAAAATCCTATCTTCAGATGAAAGTTTTACATCTAGAAAAACAGATAGGGACAATTTCCTAAAGCCCTGAGTCAAGGTTTTATATAGGTGGGCCTTAAATGTTATGCCCTAAGGACTAAAAACTGGAACTGAAATGAAACAGGCCAGTTTACTTTTACCCTGCATCCACACTCCATTTATTATAGGTCTGAAAATAGTATGTCTGTGTGACTATAGGAGATCTATAAACTACTGTAGGTCTGAGGGCGTCAAAGTGAGGCCTTCTAGGTGGGGCTCTTCTGAAACTGATGGGGAACTCTGAGATTCTTTCTACTCAGTTGTAATTTCAAATAGTCACTAAAAAGGTGTATGTGAAATGTGCCAGGAGTAGACATGGCAGAAGGAGATAATTGATAATTGATAATTTTGATAGTTAATCTTGGTTGTGATTTATTTCCTATTGGAGGATATTAATCAGGCCAAGTTCTTTTGTTAGATCTTGGAAAGGCAAGCTACTTTCTTTTTTTTTTTTTTTTTAAAGATTTTATTTATTTATTTGACAGAGATCACAAGTGGGCAGAGAGGCAGACAGAGAGAGAGAGAGAGGGAAGCAGGCTCCCTGCTGAGTAGAGAGCCCGATTCGGGACTCGATCCCGGGACCCTGAGATCATGACCTGAGCTGAAGGCAGCGGCTTAACCCACTGAGCCACCCAGGCGCCCGGCAAGCTACTTTCAACAGCACACAGGTTTTTTGCCTTTGGTGCCAGTTCACAAGAGGTTCATGTAAGAAAATGTGTATTGATTGGCATAGATTAATGGCCAGTTTTAGAAAGGTAACTCAAAAGTCATACTTTACTAGTGATGTAATACCAGTATCATGTTTATACTTTGAGACTAGCATTTACTAGAGAGAGCCTAGTTGTATTATTATATGGCACTTATTAACCTCAAATGATTTTAACAGAAAACATTCCTTTCTCTTTCAAAACAGCTGGAATAACTTGAGTTTAGAGAATTTTCAAGTTATTTAAATATTTTGGGGGCTCTTGTTTTTTTTTGAAGCTTCCGGTTGAAGATTTGTGTAGCATAACATCCCAGTCGCTGCCCATTGCACAGACTTTGGTAGTACCTGAATCTACAGAAGACATTCTCTCCAGGGGTTTCATTTCCTTAGGAATGGAAGAAGAAAGAATTGAAACTGCGCAGCAGGTGAATGGCAGTGTTGTTTCTAAGGATGTTTGATTATTCTGAATATCTCAAGACAGGGCTAATGAAAATGTCCTGATTAAAAGTTCTGAACATTTGAAACTATAGTTAACATCAGATCTTTCTAGAACAGTCTTGATTTGGTGTTAACTGTGGCTGTTTTCTAAGTGTTTTAAATTAACCTATTGCCCAATTATACTTGAAATACAGATAAAGATGTGATATTCCAAGTTTGGATGTTGATAGCTAGTCATTAGGGTTTTAGTATTTCATGCACTTTTGACTTCCCCCAGTGTATGTTTATGTTAATGCCCCCCCCCAGCATGCATGTGTGTGCGCACATACTTGCACATGTGCAAACACACCCTCTGCTTGTTGCTGTGTAATTTCTTTTTTTAAGAACTTAAGTATTCTCTTTGGATGAATCCTTATAGTTATTTTCCAGTAATTTACATGTGTAATCTTCCCTTGATTTTTATTTATTCCTTTTTTTTTTTTAAAGATTTTATTTATTTATTTGTCAGAGAGCAGGAGCGAGCACAGGCAGACAGAATGGCAGGCAGAGGCAGAGGGAGAAGCAGGCTCCCTGCTGAGCAAGGAGCCCGATGTGGGACTCGATCCCAGGACGCCTGGATCATGACCTGAGCCGAAGGCAGCCGCTTAACCAACTGAGCCACCCAGGCATCCCGATTTTTATTTATTCCTAATTATAAACCTAAATGTATAGCAGTTTCTTCTGCTACTTCCTCTGGCTCTTCTTCTGCCTTGTAAAAGTCAAAGCCTAGTCATTTACCAAGTAAAACAAAAAGCCTGCTGAATTGCATATGTAGTAAGTAAATCAAGAGGCAGTGCTGCAGAGTGAAAAAGAGCTCCACGTGGACTCTTAAGTCAGGCCAACCTGGATCTGAAAGTCTCCTCTATTACTTGCCATCTTTGTGAGTTTAGGCAAATTACTTATATCTTAGGCTTTTAGTTTCCTAATCTGTAAAACAAGGATGGTTGTATACCCATCTCATGGGGTTTTCTGAAAATTAAATAAGATAATGAATACAGTGTATGGCAGGCACACAGTCAGTGTTCAGTAAATGATAGCTAAGGTACTTGACAAGCCTTGTATCTTGAGCGCATAAAGCATATCCTTGACTTCAAATCCCACTTGAGAATTATAGAAGATAATCTTGTACTGTATCAATGAATTTATTTGGACTATTTAAAAAAAAGTCATCTGGGCTAAATTTGTACTTACGTATCTCTCTTTAAATTAAAAAAAACCCAGTATATTGAGTTATAATTTATACCCAATAAAAAGTACTTGTTTTAAGTATATCGCTTGATGAGTTTTGACAAGTGTAACTACCACAGTGATCAAGATATAAAACATTTTCATCATCCTTCATGTTTCCTTAAGGTCAGTCTTCTCCACCTTTTTTTTTTTTTTTAAGATCTTATTTATTTATTTGACAAAGATCACAAGTAGGCAGAGGCAGGCAGAGAGAGAGAGAGAGAGAGGAACAGGCTCCCTGCTGAGCAGAGTCCAATGCGGGACTCGATCCCAGGACCCTGAGATCATGACCTGAGCCGAAGGCAGAGGCTTAACCCACTGAGCCACCCAGGCGCCCCACCATTTTTTAATAATAGATATTTTTCATGACATAAGTGTAGGGCCAGAACTCAAACCCAGGTTTAGCTGTTACAAAAATCCATGTTCTTAAGCCACTCTGTTATATTATTTCAGTTTATATTTTTACGTTTCTTATTAGAAAACATTAATATTGGAACGCCTGGGTGGCTCAGTTGGTTGAGCAGCTGCCTTTGGCTCAGGTCATGATCCCAGCGTCCTGGGATCGAGTGCCGCATCGGGCTCCTTGCTCAGCGGGGAGCCTGCTTCTCCCTCTGCCTCTGCCTGCCACTCTGTCTGCCTGTGCTCACTCTCTCTGACAAATAAATAAATAAAATCTTTAAAAAAACAAAAAAAAACAAAAAAACAAACAAAAAAGAAAACATTAATATTAACATTTACCCCCAAACCCTAAGTTACCTAACTCAAATTGAGCAAAGCAGCAAATAGGCATTAGCTTCTTAGGAAGGAATATATGTCTTTTACATATCGTATCTTTAATACTCTTCCTTGTTTGACTCTGGATATGGATATGGCCAGTGTTTTTAATATCCTTTGCTTTTCCTAGCATGTAGATAATGACTATAGAATTAAATTGTTATCTCCTGGTTAAAAGTAATTATATCTGAGCCCCAAACAATAAGACTTAGATAGTGTCTACCCTTTTGACTTGCTGTTTAACATATAGCCACTTTGCATTTTGTCTGTTTTAGTTTTGTTGACAATATAGTACTCTTTATTTTTCCAGTTTTTCTCATGGTTTGCAAAGCTACAGACTCAGATGGATCAGGATGAAGAAACTAAGTACAGGTATGTGGTTCTTGAGTTTGTTGGCTATCCTGATTTTTAAATCACAGTCATCTGCAGCATTTCATAATCTGTGTCTTCAGACAAAATTAAATTACAAAGAAAATTCCAACAGCAATATTTTCTTTAAAAAGAGCTAGAGAGAAATTGTGTGATTAAAAAAAAAACAGTTATAATTAATAGGTGCAGAGGTACAGACATTAGTTTTTAGGTAACTCTAGAAAGATTTGGGTTCAAGTGGGAATTTTACAGGCACTGTAAGAGATATTTGTTGCTTTCTTTAGAAGTAGAGACCCAAGAGATTTTTAGGAATGCCCACCTAGACTGTATATAACGATGGTTGTTCTGTTTGTGTGTATTGATAGCATGGAAAAAATGATGGTGCATAGTTTCTAGCTGATTTGGGGACTATGGGTTGAGTAACTGCATTTATTTAACATTTATTAAGTGACTGTTATTGCTAGGCAACGTGTTAGGCTCCTTGATACATGATTCTACTTAATCTTTATAGCAGCTGTATGAAGAAAGGTATTATTTTTCCCATTTTACAAATGTGCAAACTGAGGCCTGAAAGTATTAAGTAACTTGCCTAATGTCATAGAGACTTGGGCATAGCTGGGACTTTTACTCAGGTCTTCAAATTCCAAGTCCAAAATCTTTCCATGGCATCACACCATCATGGGATTTTTGGCATAAGTGACCTGAGGGATTGACCTACTCCATACCTTGGGATGGCTCTAGTGTCCTAGTTTTTGAAAGTTGAGCTGGTGATTTGTTACCTTACATGTGAAAAGCCAGCTTGTGGCTTCAAGGCTGATTCCTTTTGTTGCTTGTAGTTGCAGTGATTTCCCTCTAAATTATTGAAAAAGGTGTTAACATAGTTTTTGAATATAATAAGCTCTAGTGAATGGTCAGACTTCTTTTCCTGAAATCAAAGCATTTGGGGAAAAACGAGACTTTGTTGTTTATTGACTCTGCTTATTGGGGGAAAATATTATTGCCAATCCCCTTTTGGTTCTGTTTTCTAGACAGATGAGGGATTACTTGTCTGGGTTTCAGGAGCAGTGTGATGCTATATTGAATGATGTAAACAGTGCTCTTCAGCATCTGGAATCATTGCAGAAACAGTATCTCTTTGTGTCCAATAAGACAGGAACCCTCCATGAAGCCTGTGAACAGCTCCTAAAAGAACAGGTAATTTGGAGTATGGGAGAGGATTAGTGATTATATTTAATATTTTATTTTTAAGTAGATGAATAGAATTTAATTGTAATTTCTTTAAGTATATACTGAATTGTGTTCTGTATGAGGCCTTGTGCTAAATAAGCATGCAAATTGTTACATTGTCAGACTGTTGTGTATTTTAAATAAGCTTACATGAGGGAACGGGGCAAAGCAAGCTTTCTTATGTTTTTGAGTTGTTGTATCTCAGCACAATTTCAGAGTGAAGAGGGTACATTAGTTTGCTGTGTGTACTCTTTACTAATGACACTTTTCAAACAAGCACAGTGATTGTAGTAATGGTGGGGTTTATGAAAAGATGAACTGATCTAGATTGCAGTTAAATTTATCATTTAAAGATAGAACATTTAGGGGCACCTGGGTGGCTCAGTGGGTTAAAGCCTCTGCCTTCCGCTCAGGTCATGATCTCAGGGTCCTTGAATTGAGCCCCGAATTGGGCTTTCTGCTCAGCTGGAAGCCTGCTTCCCCTCCCCTGCCTCTGCCTGCCTCTGCCTACTTGTGATCTCTCTGTCAAATAAATAAATAAAATCTTTAAAAAAAAAATAGAACATTTAAGTTATTTTATCTGTGTTTTCTCAATGTTGTTTTTTTAAAAGGCATTTAATGTTTTATAAAAGATCATATGTAAGTTGCTGTGTTAATCATTGTTTATTAGTCTGTAATTGCAGAAATCTTTGAGCATTAGTCTGAAATCTTATGTCAAACATAGACCTATCTGTCTGGTATAAATCTATTCAATGTAATTTTGAGACTGGAGTGTTGATTCTTATGTTCTTACACTGATTTTTTTCTCTTTTAAAAAATGCAAGTCGGAACTTGTTGATCTGGCTGAAAACATTCAACAGAAGCTTTCCTATTTTAATGAATTGGAAACTATTAACACAGTAAGCATGGTTTTTTACTTTTTGTAAAGTTAATGACCTTATTTTATATTTCCCTTTCTGAATATCATTTTTAAATTTATAAATTAGACTGAGTGATATTTGAACTTGATAGTTTGCTTGCTGATAGGTATTCCTATTTGTACCTGATGAAGATATCATTACCAGTTCAGATTTTTTCAAATATGATTTAAGTAGTAGTTCTTAAGTTATATTATTATTATTAAACTCTCTTTGTCAGTTACCACTTATAGTGTCTTATTTGTAAGCTGTGAAGATTGTAAGAAGGAATATTAAATTATAAATCTTTCTGTGGTTGTGCTATTATTAGTAATCGAAATATTTTTTAAATTAATCTCATGTTTAGCTTGAAATATAATCCTTATAATGCATGCTTGTATCCCAAAGTAATAGTCTCAGTTAAAACTGTTATGTAGATTATATTCCTGTGTCTTTTTGGCTCATAATTAATCATACTTACTACATATAAGTTACTAAAATTATTAAATTAATCATAACTGTTGTGGTTTTCTACAAAGATAAAAGCTGGGAGCTAGTTAACAATGGAATATAAGGAAATTGTTCATTGCCAAGCTTATCAAGATAAAAAATAATTGACTTTTTTTTACATTTTAACAAATTATTTATATTTTTGTATATTTATATTAAAGATGTATATTATATAGTGTTATATATTCTAATGTGTAATTTTATATATTAAGTACTAAACATTAGGTTATATATTATTCATATTTGTACTTAACATTATTATTACTTATATATTTTTATATATGTTTACTTATATTTTATTTACATATGTTTTACTTTTGTAATATGACTACTAAACATGGTATGACTGCTAGTTAATCCTTTAACCTTGAGAAAATCACCAGTGTTTGAAAGTACAAAATTTGTATATGTTACAAAGTACTAGAAAATGGGAAATCTAGGTAGTTGATGTGTTATTTTAGTATAACGTTGTACAATGGGGTGATATAAATACTTGTTAATTTAAGAAGAGCCCTTTTAAAGCTAATTAGGAATAAACTGAATTAAATCAGTATTTTTTTTGTCCTTTTGTTATTAATTCACACGGGCTATATTTGAAGATATTTTGGTGATTCTTAAAATGTAAAGATACTAGTATGACTGTGTTACAGCCTAATGAGAAATATGCTAATTCTAATAGGTAATTTTCAACTTTTGCCTGTATATTTTTTGTGAATTAAGTTTTTTTTCTTTCCTTAAAGAAATTGAATTCTCCTACGTTGTCTGTTAATAGTGAAGGATTTATACCTATGCTGGCCAAGTTAGATGATTGTATAACATATATCTCATCACATGTAAGTCATGGGATTTCTCTATGTTTTTAAGAAATCTTTATTTATTTATTTATTTATTTATTTATTTTTTAAAGATTTTATTTATTTATTTGACAGAGATCACAAGTAGGCAGAGAGGCAGGCAGAGAGAGAGAGAGAGAGAGAGAGAGAGA
>ML104256.1:0-107380 GCA_003697995.1 Taxidea taxus jeffersonii | reverse complement strand
AGAGAGAGAGAGAGAGAGAGAGAGAGAGAAGCAGGCTCCCCGCTGAGCAGAGAGCCCGATGTGGGGCTCGATCCTAGGACCCTGAGATCATGACCTGAGCGAAGGCAGAGGCTTTAACCCACTGAGCCACCCAGGCGCCCCTGTTTTTAAGAAATCTTAACATCCCTATTATATCATTTCTTATGCTATAAAGTAATTATTTCTTCCGAAGGGAAAAATATATCTGTAATACACTTGAAGAAAGACTGTAGTAAATTCTTAGTCATTGTCAGTAGTGATGTAAAAAAGTACTTCAGTTGCTGAGGTAATCCCTGGAGTAGAAAGAGATCCTAGCTGACTCTATTCTATCCCACCTAAAAGGATGAGTGATTTTTAGGCTGTTGACTTCCTGTTGTTTTGGATACTTCTTTGACAAACAAAAAATGTTACTTGGGAGGAAATAAAGGAACAGGCCCTTTGTTTTTTTTTTTTTTAAGATTTTATTTATTTATTTGACAGACGAGATCGCAAGTAGGCAGGTAGAGAGAGAGAGAGAGAGAGAGAGGAGGAAAGCAGGCTCCCTGCTGAGCAGAGAGCCGGATGTGGGGCTCGATCCTAGGACCCTGGGACCATGACCTGAGCCGAAGGCAGAGGCTTTAACTCACTGAGCCACCCAGGTGCCCCGGCCTCTTGATTTAATCAGTCTCTTTCTGTGCTCCAAGGATTTATAGCTGTATAGGTTTCTCCCACTATATGAAAGTAGAATGTTCCTATGAAACCTTTTGTAAGCCAAAGTGGCATAAAGTGAAGAAGGAGTTACCATTTCAGGAAAGTGAAAATCCTCTGTGGATTTCTTTAGGTTAGTGAAAAGAGGTACTGTTATAGGTCTTTTGTAAAAGCCATATGGCTTAAAGTGAACTTTTGGTTGGGCGGGTGCTAGGGAAGGGGCAGCCTGTATTTGTCTTTGCCGAGCTTACCATCTGTATAAGACCATATAAAGGACAGGTTTGTTTTCATTGTTTATTTTGTTTGTGTTTGTTTCTTCTTTGTAAATCTTTTCCTTTCCTTTACAGCCAAATTTTAAAGATTACCCTGTATATTTGCTGAAGTTTAAGCAATGTCTTTCTAAAGCTTTGCACCTTATGAAGACATACACTGTGAACACACTACAAAACCTCACAAATCAGTTATTAAAAAGGGTGAGTTAATTGGTGAAGTGTTTTTTTCTCTTCTTTTGTTCACTTATCTTTCATAATCTAAGTGTGAAATTAGTACTCAGTACTCTAAAAATATTTTTTTACCTTTTGTTAAATAATAATATCTGTCAATTTTATTTATAATAGAAAAAATGGCTGAATCTTATTTTCAAAGAATATTTAATAGTGTGAGAAGTACTCAGTACTGTATGGTAAATAATCAGATTCAAACTATTTGTCACTTAAAGCATTTTCTTATCTAATTTATGAAAATATTGGAAGGAAATACACCAAAATGATAACAAGTGGTTCTTAGAGATGGGATTACATATGATGGAGACTTTGACTTTTTTTCTTTATGTATGATAGCTAATTTTCTGTGTTTAGCAAATATATTTTTATTGAGTGACTTCTCAAGGCTTGGCATTGTACTGGGAACCGTACAGGAGCAAGAGGGAGGCAGCAAGGTCCCTGTGTTCATGGAGCTTATATTCGGGGGAGGTAATCAGTGAAGAGGGAAACAAACAAATTAGTCAATTACAGATGGAAGGAGCAAGCTAGGAGGAAATTAAGCAGAGTGTTACATTAGAAAATTAAGGGTAGAGGGGCGTGTGGGTGGCTCGGTGGGTTAAGCCACTGCCTTTGGCTCAGGTCATGATCTCAGGGTCCTGGGATCAAGCCCTACATCGGGCTCTCTGCCTGGTGGGGAGCCTGCTCACCCCCCCAACCCCGCCCCATCCACCTGCTTCTCTGCTTACTTGTGATCTCTCTCTGTCAAATAAATAAATAAAATCTTAAAAAAAAAAAGAAAATTAAGAGTAGAGCTGGCTAAGACGGTCATTAAACACATTTCTTTCATAAGAAAATAAAAACAAAGATTATGCATTCTGTTTCTTAAGCTCACTTTCTAAAGAACATGGAATATTTTCTTGAGCTTTCAGTTCAAAGCCAGTGATTTTGGGGTTGCAGTTTATTGTTCACATTGCTCTTAGCTGATATGAAGGCCAGACTATATAATTTTTCTATTTTGTAAAATTTTTTAAAAGTTTAGGAAATCAATACCTAATCAGTACTAGTACCTACTGTGTACTAGTAGCTAGTACTTACTGTTGAGCTGCATAAAACCTTTATGAATACATATACACACACACTTAAAGATTTTATATATTTATTTGACAGACAGAGCACAGCAGGGGGAGTGGGAGAGGGAGAAGCAGGCTCCCCACTGACCTGGGAGCCTGATGCAGGGCTCAATCCCAGGACCCTGGGATTATGACCTGAGTCGAAGGCAGATGCTTAATCACCTGAGCCACCCAGTCGCCCTTTATGAGTGTATGTTATCACCATTTAATGGATGCACTGAATCTCAGAGAGGTCCAGTCATTTGACCAATATCCTATTGTCAGTAAGTGACTGAGCATGAGTGTGAATTCAAGTCTGTTTACTACCAAAAATCATGTAACATAGGGTTAATTTTAATGATAAAGAGGAAGGAGGTGACAGCTCCAGGTAAGTTTTTCTCATTTGTAGCAATAGTGCTAATATGTAATTTCTCTTCTGAGATTTTTCTCTCTAAGATTTGGTTGGTATATAGGCCAGGCAGTAGCTGTTTGAAATGTTTGTGGTTACATTTTCTGAATAATTATTTGTTTGCTAATTATCTTCCTTCCCTCCCCTCCGCATGTCTCTTTAGGATCCTGCATCCATACCTAGTGCAGACAATGCCTTCACATTATTTTATGTGAAATTTCGAGCTGCTGCTCCCAAAGTCAGAGTAAGTCTATTGACATAAATAGGGTATTGCTATGCAGTTTATTTAGCCAGCCCTTTTAAAGTTCTACTGTATGTTAGACCCTTTGCTTATACCAGGAAATGAACACTAATGAAAGGTAGGCATTGCCCTTCTACTGCATGATGTCTTAAGGGCATGGAGCAGGAAACATCTAGCTCTTCTATGATGCTCAGGGAAGGAGTCTAGGTGGAAGTGATATTTGAGCTTAAAAAGCTCAGATTTATAGTGGGCTTGAGGGGATTGATAAGGGTTTTTATACAGAGAGAACAACATGAATAGGGATGGTTGTAGACATGTATTTTGAGAGAACTTGTAACTTGTTATGATCAAAACACAGGACATTAATAGCATCCAGTTGGGAAAAAAGACAGGAAAGACTGTAGGCATCATTTCACAAGGGATATCACATGTCATGCTAATTCAGGAAAAGTGGACAACTAGTGAAGTATTTTATTGTGTTTATTTATTTATTTTAAAGATTTATTTAGTTAGAGTGAGCAACCTTGGGGGGAGGGACACAGGGTGAGAGAATGTCCATCAGATTCCCTGCTGAGTGCAGAGCTTGATGTGGGGCTCAAATAAGTGAAGTTTTTTTAAACAGAAGAATGATTTGGTCAGATTTACCATTTCTTTTGATTAACGCACTATGAAAAATGGATTATGGTGAAAAGAGTTTTGAGACAGGGAGGCCTGATTAACAAGGAAGATTTTTCAGTAGTTCACGGGAAATAGGGGTTGGTCAGGTGTTAGTAGGGTATTCTTGAGGCAGGGAACATGTGCCTTATTTATTCTCCTTAGCACAGTGCCTGGTACATAAAGGGATGCACTAAATATTTATCTTGATTAAGTGATTGGAAATGGAGGGTGCAGAAAGTAGGTATATTTGTTAATGTTTATGCATTTAAGATATCCAAGATACAGTTGACTGGAGCTGGCACATTTATCTTTTTTCTACTCATTGTGAAGATACTAGAAAGAGTAATCTACTTTTGCCGCCTCCGACTCTCTTGCTATTTCTCTCAAGAGTCAGTTGAAGGATTTTTTTCTTTAATTTAAATTTAGTTAGTTAACATATAGTGCAGTGTTGGTTTCTGGAGTAGAATTCAGTGATTCATCAGTTACATATAACACGGTGCTTATCACAAGTGCCCTCTTTAATACCCATCACCTGCCTAGCTCTTTCCCCATCCACCTCCCTCCCAACAACTGTCTATTTGTTCTCTATCATTAAGAGTCTCTTATGGTGTATTTCCCTCTTTCTCTCTTTTCTTTTCCCCCTTCCCATATATGCATCTGTTTTCTTTCTTCTGTTCCACATATGAGTGAGATTATACATTATTTGTCTTTCTCTGACTGACTTCGCTTGGCATTATTTCACCCTAGCTCCAATCATGTCATTGTAAATGGCAAGATTTCATTTCTTTTGATGGCTGAACTCCATTGTATGTATATACCACATCTTTATCCATTCATCAGTTGGTGGACATTTGGGTTCTTTCCATAGTTTGGCTATCGTTGGTAATGCTGCTGTAAACATCAGGGTGCATGTATCCCTTTGAATCTGTATTTTTGTATCCTTTGGGTAAATACCCAGTAGTGCAATTGCTGGATCTGAAGGTAGTTCTATTTTTAATTTTTTGAGGAACCTCCATACTAGTCTTTGAGTGGCTGTACCAGTTTGCATTCCCACCAACAGTCTAAGAGGGTTCCTCTTTCTCTACATCTTTGTGTCTATTAGCCATCTGGGTGTCTTCTTTGGAAAAGTGTCTGTTCATGTCTTCTGCCCATTTCTTACCAGGTTTATTGGTCTTTTTGTGTGTGTTGAGTTTGATAAGTTCTTTATAGATTTTGGAACTAACCCTTTGTCAGATACATGGTTTGCAAATGCCTTCTCCCATTCCGTAGGCTGCCTTTTAGTTTTGTTGATTGTTTCTTTCACTGTGCAGAAACTTTTTACCTTTTTTTTTTTTAAGATTTTATTTTATATTTATTTGACAGAGATAGAGTCAGCGAGAGAGGGAATACAGGCAGGGTACAGGAGAGGAAGAATAGGCTCCCCACTGAGCAAGGAGCCAGATTCGGGGCTCTCTCCCAGGACTCTGGGATCATGACCTGAGCTGAAAGCAGACGCTTGACAACTGAGCCACCCAGGCACCCCCAGAAGCCTTTTACCTTAATGAAGTCCTATTAATTCAATTTTTGCCTTTTTCCCCCTTGCCTCCAGAGATGCATCTAGTAGGATGTCGCTATGACCGAGGTCAGGGAGGTTGCTGCCTGTGTTCTCCTCTAGGATTTTGATGGTTTCCTGTCTCACACTTAGGTCTTTCATCCATTTTGAATTTATTTTTCTGTATGATGTAAGAAAGTGGTCCATTTTTATTCTTTGCATGTTGCTGTCCAGTTTTCCTAGCACCAATTGTTGTAGAGACTGTCTTTTATCCAATGGATATTCTTTCCTGCTTTTTTGAAGATTAGTTGACCATAATAGTTATGGATCCAGTTCTGGGTTCTCTATTCTGTTCCATTGATCTATGTGTCTGTTTTTGTGCCAATCCCATACTGTCTTGATGACTACAGCTTTGTAATATAGCTTGAAATCCAGAATCGTGATGCCTCCAGTTTTGTTTTTCAGAATTGCTTTGGCTATTTGGGGTCTTTTGTGATTTCATACAAATTTTAGGATTGTTTGTTCTAGCTCTGTGAAAAATATTGTTGGAGTTTTGATAGGGATTGCATTAAACGTGTAGATTCCTTTGGGTAGTAAAGATATTTTAGCAATGTTTTTTCTTGTAATCCATGAGAATGGAATGCTTTTCCATTTTTTGGTGTCCTCTTCATTGTCTTTTGTAAGTGTTCTGTAGTTTTCAAAGTACAGATCTTTTACGTCTTTATTTAGGTTTATTCCTAGGTATCTTACTGTTTATGGTACAGTTGCAAGTTGGATTGATTCCTTGATTTCTTTTTCTGCTTTTTCATTATTGGTGTATAGAAATGCAACATTGATTTTACATCTTGCAGCTTTGCTGAATTCATGTATACCTAGCAATTTTTTGGCGGTCTTTCGGGTTTTCTACGTAGGATGTCATGTTGTCTGTAGATAGTGAAAGTTTGACTTCTTCCTTACTGATTTGGATGCTTTTTATTTCTTTTTGTTGTCTGATTGCTGAGACTAAGACTTCCTTTACTATGTAAAATAGTAATGGTAAGAGTGGACGTCGGTGTCTTGTTCCTGATCATAGGGGGAAAGGCTCTCAGTTTTTCCCCATTGAGGATGATATTAGCCATGGGTCTTTCATAAGTGGTCTTTATGATGTTGAGGTATGTTCCATCTATCCCTGCTTTGTTGAGGTTTTTATCAGAAAAGGATGCTATGTTTTGTCAAATCTTTTTCAGGATCATATGGTTCTTATCCTTTGTTTCATTAATGTGGTCTATTACAATGATTCATTTGTGAATATTGAACCACCGCTGGAGCCCAGGAATAAATCCCACTTAATCGTGGTAAATAGTTCTTTTAATGTACTGTTGAATTTGATTTGCTAGTATTTATTGAAATTTTTTACATTTGTGTTCATCAAGGATATTGGGATCATCAAGGATATTCTCCTTTTTAGTTGGGTATTTGTCTGGTTTTAGAATCACACTAATGCTGGCTTTGTAGGATGAGTTTGGAACTTTTCATTCCATTTCTATTTTTTGGAACAGTTTGAGAAGAATAGGTAGATATTAGCTCTTCTTCATATGCCTGGAAGGATTCCCCTGGGAAGCCATTTGGCCCAGGACTTTTGTTCTTTGGGAGATTTTTGATTACAGATTCAATTTCTTTGCTGGTTATGGGGTCTATTCTAATTTTCTGTTTCTTCCTATTTCAGTTCACTAGTTTGTAAGTTTCCAGGAATTTACCCATTTCTACCTGGTTGGCATATACTTTTTCATAGTATTCTCTTGTAATTGTTTGTATTTCTGTGGTGTTGGTTGTGATCTCTTCTCTTTCATTCATGATTTTGTCTGTTTGGTTTATTTCTGTCTCTCTTTTCTTTCTTTCTTTCTTTTTTTTTTTTTGATAAGTCTGGCTAGGGATTTATCAGTTTTCTTAATTAAGAACCAGTTCTTAATTTTGTTCATCCATTCTACTGTTTTGTTTGTTTGTTTGTTTGTATAGAGTTTATTTCTGCTCCAGTTTCCTTATTACCCTTCTTCTGCTGGCTTTAGGCTTTTTTTGCTGTTCCTTTTCTAGCTCCTTTGGGTGTAAGATTAGGCTGTGTATTTGAGACTTCTCTTGCTTCTTGAGATAGGCCTGTATTGCATTATACTTCCCTCTTAGGACTGCCTTTGCTGCTTCCCAAAGGTTTTGGACTGTCGTGTTCTCATTTTCATTTGCTTCTATGTACTTTTTTATTTCTTCTTTAATTTTCTGGGTAACACATTCATTCTTTAGAAGGATGTTCTTTAACCTCCATGTATTTGAGATCGTTCTAAATTTTTCCTTGTGGTTGACTTCATGTTTCATAGCTTTGTGGTCTGAAAATATGCATGGTATGATCTCGATCTTTTTGTACTTGTTGAGGGCTGATTTGTGACCCAATATGTGATCTTTCCTAGAGAATGTTACATGTGTACTTGAACGTGTACTCTGCTGCTTTAGGATGAAATGTTCTGAAACTGTTAAGTCCATCTGTCCAGTGTGTCATTCAAAGCCTTTGTTTCCTTGTTGATTTTCTGCTTAGATGATTAGTCCATTGCTGTAAGTGGGGTATTAAGTCCCCTACTATTAATGTATTATTATCAAAGAGTTTCTTTATATTTTCATTAATTGATTCATATATTTGGGTACTCCCAAGTTGGGGGCATAAATATTTACAGTTGGTAGATCTTCTTGGTGGATAGACATCTTAATTATGGTATAACACCCTTCTTCATCTCTCATCCTAGTTTTTGTTGTAAAATCTATAGTTTTTTTTGATATAAGTATGGCTACTCTGGCTTTCTTTTGATGTCCGTTAGCATGATAGAAAGTTCTCTATCCCCCTACTTTCAAACTGCAGGTGTTTTTAAGTCTAAAATGAGTCTCTTGGAGACAGCATATAGATAGGTCTTGGTTATTTTTTTTACCCATTCTGATACCCTGTGTCTTTTGATTGGAGCATCTAGTCCATTTATATTCAGAGTGATCATTTTTTATTTTTTATTTATTTTTAAAGATTTTATTTATTTGAGAGAGAGAGAATAACCGGTAGGGAGGGGCATAGGAAGAGAGAGCAATAGAGAGAGGCAGACTTCCTGCTAAGCAGGAAGTCTGACACACACGGGGCTTGATCCTAGGACCTGGAGATCATGACCTGAGCCAAAGGCAAACACTCAACCGACTGAGCCACCCAGGTGCCCCTAAATTCACAGTTATTATTGAAAGATAGGAATTTAATGCCATTGTGTTACTTGTAGAGTTGTTGTTTCTGGTGATGTTCTCTGGTCCTTTATAGAGTTTGTTGCTTTTGGTCTTCTTTTCCTCCACTTAAAGGGTCCTCCTTAAACTTTCTTGCAGGGCTGGTTTATTCGTTATGATCTCCTTTAGTTTTTGTTTGCCTGGGACACTCTTTATCTCTCCTATTGTGAATGACAGCCTTGTTGGATAAAGAATTCTTGGCTGCATTTTTTTCCCATTTCAGCCATTGAATATTTTCTGTGACTCTTCTGGTCTGCTAAGTTTCTGTGGACAGATCTGCTGTGAACTTGAGCTGTCCTCCCTTGTAGGTTAAAGACTTTTTTCCTGTTGCTGCTTTCAGGATTCTTTCCTTGTCTGTGTATTTTGTGAATTTGACTGTAATATACCTCGGCAATGGCCAGCTTTTGTTGAATTTAATGGGAGTTTTCTGTGCTGCTTAGATTTTGATGTCTGTGTCCTTCCCCAGATTAAGGAAGTTTTCAACTATAATTTGTTTGAATAAACATTCTCCTCCTTTTTCTCCCGCTTTGTCTTCTGGGACTCCTAGAATATGAATGTTAATATGTTTTAATAAGTTGCTGAATTTCCTAAGTCTGCCTTTCTTTCCCTCTTCTTTCAGCTTCATTATTTTTCATAATTTTATCTTCTCTGTCACTGAGTCACTCCTCTGATTCGTCCATCCTTGTTTTTATGTCTTCCATTTGGGTTTGCATCTTTTAATTTTAATTTTGGTCTGACTAGATTTTAGTTCCTTTATTTCTGCAGGAAGGGATTCTCTGGTGTCTTCTATGCTTTTTTTGAGGGCAGCTGTGTTCTTGTAATCGTAGTTTTAAATTATAGTTCAAACATCTTACTTATATCTGTGTTGATTAAATTCCTGGCCTTGAGTTCTATTTCCTGTTCTTTCTTTTGGGATGGACTTTTCCTCTTGTCATTTTGTCCAGAAAAGAAAAGAAGAAAGAAAAAAAAAAACCACAGGGGCGCCTGGGTGGCTCAGTGGGTTAAAGCTGCTGCCTTCGGCTCGGGTGGGATAGAGCCCTGCATCGGGCTCTCTGCTCTGCGGACAGCCTGCTTCCTCCTCTCTCTCTCTCTGCCTTTCTGCCTACTTGTGATCTCTGTCTATCAAATAAATAAATAAAATCTTTAAAAAAAAAACACAACCCAAACAAAGAAAAAAACCCCAAAAAACCAAATAAATTAGATCCTGTGTGTGTTTTGGTCTCTTTGTAAAAGAATCTATGTCCCAAAATAAAAAAAAAGAAAGAAAGTGAAAATAAACAAAAAATTAGAAATATATGTATAAATGAAAATTAAAAAATTAACAATAAAAGATAAGGACTTGAAAAAGAAAATAAATGAAAAAAAAAAGAATAAAAGTGAAAAAAGAAGCTAGATTCTATTTCTGCAAGAGCTGAAGCTTTGCAGTCCTCTATGATCAGTAGACTTGGGGGAGTGAGTTTGTGCTTGTCTTCTGGGGGTGGTGGGCCAGGGCCTCCTGCCCTGGTTCTGAAGTGGACTTGTTTCAAAGAAAATGTGCTTCCAGGGTGCAGGAGGCTTGGTGTATGCTGCTCCAGTCTCCTCTAGGTATGCTGTTTTGCTCCCTGAAGGCACTGATGGAAAGGATAAATACATTGGTGCCCGGGTCTTGGCTGAAAGTTTGTGCCCCTGTTCTTCAGTGAGCCCTCACAGAAGAGCAGTCAGTCACCCCTCTTTGTCCTTGGTTTCCCTCTGAACCCTGTGTTCACCATGCCTGTGTCTGAGCTTTTTTATCTCGGGGGTGCAACTTAGTTTCAAAACTCCAAAATTTTAGGAACTCTCCTGGTGTAGACCTGTGCTGTTCCTCCTGGGTTGGGTCTTGCCCTGCTTTTGTTTGCTGGCAGGTCCCAGGAAAGTGGTCACATGACTGTGCAGTTGTTCACAGTTTATGACAAAACAGAGTGGAAAGCTGACACCAAGACTCACTGCTCTTGTTGGGTCCGTAATCAAAGGAGCGAGACTGATACAAAGCGAAGGTCAAGCAAAGCTTTATTTTGCGCCAAGCATCAAGAATCAAACTGACTGGCCAGGGCCGTCTCTTACAAAGAGGTGACCTCTCCCTACCTTACAGACTAACTTTTATAGGACAAAGGCCATGTGGTTGGGCCTGGCCACACATAGGTGGCCAATGAGATTGTAATACACAGAGAAAGCTGCACAGTCATGCTAGGTCACACACAGGTGACCAATTGTGTTACAATTGACCCTATAATAGACATTTGAGCTATCCTATCACCTTGGTCAGAATTGGCGCCCAAGAGGCGGGGTCCACACACCTTGGTAGCTAGTGAAACAGTATGCGCCCTCATTGATTAGATACCCCCACCAGGCCTGACCTGCCCTTGTATTTGGGCTTTGTTACCTGGGACTGATTTCCGGGACTTGTTTTTAAGGGACTTGTTTTTAAGTAAAGTCCCCTGCGGGGAGCTGGGAGTGGCGCCGCCTCGCGCCTCGCTCCTGCGGAAGGGGGGCAGGGACAGTTTAAGCTTTACTGCATAGACAACACAATGACTATTCAACCGAAATGGAGCCGTTTTGGCTAAATAGGCCCTTACAGCTCTCACTCCTATTTCTGGAAACAGTGGCGCCACTCCTTCTTTTTGTGACCCAGGCAATCCTCAGACCAAGATGTCACTGCTGGGATTCTGCCCATTTCGCCACCTGAGCACTTTGAAGCCAGGCACGTCCCCCATGGTAGAGGACTTCTAAAAGTTCAGATTTTGTGCTGTGCTGCTTCTAATAATTTGCAGTAGGCTTGGTAAACAGGCTCCCTCCTCCTTACCAACAGCTATATCTTCCCCCAAGTCAACTCTTTGCACCTCCTGCCTTTCAAGAAGAGGTTGCTTTTCTTTTTTGTAGATTTGCAGTGTTTGGTCTCTCAGACCTCCAGTTGATTACTAGGGTGTTCAGAATGACTTGATGACTATTAAGCTGTGCTTGAGGGTTGAGACAAGCTTACGGTCTCCCTACTCCTCTGACATCTTAACTCCTCCCTCAGTTTTTTGTTTTTTGAAATAAGAGGTGCTTGGTCTTATTTATAGAAGATACAGGAGAATAGTGGTTCATTGATGGTATAAGGTTTAGCTTGTGCCTGATTGGTGCTTTTGCTTAGTAGTCAAATACCAGTGGTAAAAATTTGATTAGAAAAGAAGTGGTATAGATAAGTGTGATATAGCTCAGTGTGGTAGGTGAATATAAAGTTATTACATAATTATCAGTGGCTTTCCTACATGCCATTTACCAATGGAGTCCTATTTGTATTAGTGACAGCATGAAATACTTACCTAGAAATAACTCTACTGGAAATAGAAGGATGAAGAAAATGACAAAACTAGACAGAAAATTATAAGAGATTGAATAAATGATAAGCTTCTCTTGTTCCTGATCAAGGAGACTTAATTTTTTATTTTTTTAAAAGGTTTTATTTATTTATTTGTCAGAGAGAGTGAGTGAGAGCAAGTACAAGCAGGGGGAATGGCAGGCAGAGGGAGAAGCAGGCTCCCCACTGATCAAGGAGCCGAATGCGGGGCTCGATTCCAGGACCCTGGGATCGTGACCTGAGCTGAAGGCAGAGGCTTAACTTACTGAACCACCCAGGCATCCCAAGACTTAATTTTTTAAATGTCAGTTCCTCCTAATATAATTCATCATCAAATATAATCTTAACAGAAATTCCAGTGGAATTTCTTTTTGGATGATGCTAAAATTTATCTGGTATACTAAATAAGCAAGACTAATTATACAAGTAAATTTGAAAAATACATTGATACTGATTCAAGAATTCATTGATGGATCATTGGGGTGAGAAATTCTACAACTTGATATAAAAAGAAATCAGTCTTCTTAAAGAGGAAGGGTTAGAGTTTTCTACATAGTATTGAGAAGATTTGCTGAGTATTTGGGGGAAAAAAGTAAACTATAAACTTTGTAACATTACCAAAATACATTCTAAGTGAACTAAAGAGTTAAATGTAAAAATAAGTAGGAAAAAAACCCTAATAGAAATTACTGGGAAAAAATTACAGAGTAAAAGATTCAGGATATAAAAATTACATTTTCTGAATTTTAGATAGCCAAAGAAAAGCAGAAAGTAGGATGTTTGCAAAAGGTAAATGAGAAGGTTAATATTTTTTAATATGCTAAGAGTGCTTCTAACTCGGTAAGAAAGATGAATATCTGATATATAAATGACCAGATTATGCAAAGAAAATGCAAATAGTTCATTAAATATGAGTGCATCTGTAGCCTCAGTGGAGAATACACGCAGTTTAAAGTTAGATGGTTAGATGGCTTTTTTTTTTTTTTTGGTCAAGACAATGGCAGATTAAGTTATAGCAGTCAGGGCTTTTAAGGTTTTGGTGAGGGAGACAATACTACTGACAGGGAGGTAAATGAATTCCTTTTTCAAAAAACATTTTAGGAGAATGGAGCAAAAGCCCCTATAAGTATTTATCTCTTTGACCCAGTGTTGGGGATCCCCAGCTGGGAAGTAGGTACTGTTATTATTCCTGCTTTATGTGGTAGGAAATGGAAACTCAGAGAAGTGAGCCCACTCTCCTGGGTGACACCAAGACCCTCTAGTTTTACTCTAGGCCCAGAGCTCCTAACCATTGGACTTTTCTTCTCAGGAAACAGTCTAGATGTCTAACACAATTTTTGACTTATGGTACATTTGCCCAAGGGGATATTATGTAGCCATTTAAAATAATGTTTTAAATAATAATAGTAATTCATCAGGTGTTTACTAGGTGCCGGGCATTGTGCTAAGGCTTTCCATACGTTTTCATCTGATGTTGAGTAGGATGATGTTTTGAAATGTAATTTTTTGAAAGCATATTATCCTGTTGAATGTATAATTCCAGTTTTTTTTTTTAAATATAGGAACTATCGTATGTATACAAAAAACTGAAAGAATATTCTAAAAAATAGTTGTGGTTATTTTATGGTATTATAGGTGATTTTTTTTGTATTTACAGATTTTCTAATATTAGCATGTATTATTTTTAAAGATTTTATTTATTTATTTGACAGAGATCACAAGTAGGCAGAGAGTCAGGTGCGGGGGGGGGGGGGGAAGCAGGCTCCCCGCTGAGCAGAGAATCTGATGTGGGGCTTGACCTGAGGACCTTGGGATCACGACCTGAGCCAAAAGCAGAGGCTTTAATCCACTGAGCCACCCAGGTGCCCCTAACATTAGCATGTATTAATTAAAATCAGGAAGTAATTAAAAGTATAACTAAAACAGATATATTTTAATATATTTTTATTTTGCAGACTCTTATCGAACAAATAGAACAACGATCTGAAAAAATCCCTGAGTGAGTACCTAGAAGTTCTTCAAACTACCTTCTTCTTGATGTGCTATTTTTCCAAATCTGTTATGGTCCTGATATTTTCTGAGTAATTACCTTTCATACTATGAAGCCTTTTTCTTGTAGCATATAACTTATTTTGGGGAAAGGTTGTAGACCGGACTTTGAGTTTGCAAGGCATTTTTTTTTCCCATAGCAGTATTTGCTTTTAATTTCAAAGTTACAAGATCTTTCTGTACTCTTGGGAGATAAATCTTTGAAAGAATAAAAATTACAGCTTTTGAACTACAGTTCATTATGGTTTGTTTTTTCTTTTTATACATAAGTATTTCTACTATTTAATGTGGGAAAATGAGAGGTGACCTTATCGCTTTAGAGGTTTTGAAATCTTTTTTGGAATTTAAGATCAGATTTAATTTCCATACCTGAAATCAGAAATTTATGCTCATTTGCTTTTCATCAGATACCAACAGTTGCTAAATGACATCCATCAGTGTTACCTTGACCAGCGGGAGCTCCTTTTGGGCCCTAGCATCACTTGTACTGTAACAGAGTTAACAAGCCAGAATAACAGAGATCATTGTGCCTTGGTAAGCTTCTGCTAGTTTTGATTGATGTTAAACCTTCTTCTAAAGTATTTTGGTCTTAGAAGCTGTATTTGGGTAGATAAGTTTTGGATCCCATATCAACAAGCTTTTAAATAATTTTTCTTTCAGTTATGAGGCATCCAGTAATTAGCATTCAGCTTATGAAAATATTCTTATTTTGATCTGGTTTTTGAAGAATGAAGATTCACGAACAAGTACTACTCCTTGAAAGATGAAGTTTCAGAGTTTGTGGATTTATACTGATGATTTAGTTTAGCTTTTGCTGCAGAAGTGCTTTTTTTGTTTAGTGATTTTAATTTATACTATAGAAAAATACATAAAGATTGTTTTATTAAATACCCCCTCTTCAACTAGAAGAGTATTTTCACTGTCAAAAGTTTAGGAAATAAAAGAAGAAAATAAAAATGAGCCATATTCACATCTTGCAGTAAACCATTGTAAACCAACCAATTTCTGTTTTTCAATGGGTTGTTTTATGAATATATGTGCAAAATCTCAGTGCAAATAGAGTATTTGTTTTATTCATAAATGCTGGAATCATTGTGTGTCTTTAACTGTAGGTAATGTGTGTTTATTTCCTGCAGATTCGCAGTGGCTGTGCCTTTATGGTCCATGTATGCCAGGATGAGCACCAGCTTTACAATGAATTTTTCACAAAGCCAACATCAAAATTAGAGTAGGTGGTACACAAACTCTTGTTTTTAAGATTTAATTTGCTAATGATCATCGTGGCTTATTATATTATAGGAGTATTTTTTTTTAAGATTTTATTTATTTATTTATTTGACAGACAGAGATCACAAGTAGGCAGAGAGGCAGGCAGAAAGAGTAGGGGAAGCAGATTCCCTGCTGAACAGAGAGCACGATGGGGCTCGATTCCAGGACCTTGAGGTCATGACCTGAGCCGAAGGCAGAGGCTATCACCCACTGAGGCACCCAGGTGCCCCAGGAGTATTTTAAAATTAACTGCAAAGTGTTTTAACTTTTATGAGTGTGTGAAGAGAATATTATTGGATGGGACAGTGATTATTTTAAAATAAATGTGCAATTTAAAAGCCAACATGCTTTTATATTATTTATAATACATCTATGGAGACAATGTGGTATGATAGTAAGAAGCCTATATTGGAAACTAAGCTTTGGCAATGTATATCCCTTTATCTCCACCTGGTATTATAATTCCTTATAGTTAAAAAATTCTGTGGTTCTAATTAATGAAAGACACTTAAAAATACAGACACTATTTAATACCTTTTTTTTTCCTTATTTTTCTCAAAGTGTCTTTTAGCTCCTGTGTTAGTCACTTTTGATTTCTTCATGTTGGTGATTTTGACTCTTAAACAAAGATTCCAAGATTGTAACTTTTATAATGAAGAAGAGTCAAATGTATCTTACAGTTTTGATTAGGCTGATCACTTTTGATGAAATGCTGTGTATAGAAGAGTACTATTGACAGTATGAAGAATGTAGACAACTGAAGTTTTTCCTTTCAAATGTTTAAAATGGTCAAAAATACTTGTATGTCCAAGTACTTTGAGTTTTGTTTATCTAAGTCCAAGTATTAAAGAATTTTCAATTCATCTTTCCTAGGGGCAATGTTACATTTGAATCACAAATGTTTTAGAATATAAAAGGATAAATATATCAGCCAAAGTATTTGTTATTATGTTTAAAAGTATGTATATAAAGTATTGCTGAAATAAGTAAAGTTGTAATAAATTGACATAAATTGATATTTGGCCACGGCAGCTGCTTTGGAGTGGCTGCTGAAGACTGCTTATGGATTTTGAGCTTTTATTATTTTATTTTTATTTTTATTTTTTTTAAAGATTTTATTTATTTATTTGACAGACAGAGATCACAAGTAGGCAGAGAGGCAGGCAGAGAGAGAGAGGAGAAAGCAGGCTCCCCGCAGAGCAGAGAACCCGATGCGGGGCTCGATCCCAGGACCCTGGGATCATGACCCGAGCCGAATGCAGAGGCCTTAACCCACTGATCCACCCAGACACCTCGGATTTTGAGCCTTTAAAACAAAGAAAAATCTACAGTATTATTTTCACCCTTTGACTTCTCATTATATAGTGTTCCCATGCATGATTTTCCAGTAGCTTTTTATTTTTATTGGGTAGAAGAAATCAGTGATGCCTTTTAAACCATTAGAAAATCCTGAAAAGATTACTACTTATAACCGTGTTTTGTTCTTTCATTTTAGTGAACTTTTGGAGAAACTGTGTGTGTCATTGTATGATGTCTTCAGGCCATTGATCATTCATGTTATTCACTTAGAAACTCTGTCGGAACTTTGTGGGATTCTTAAAAATGAGGTGCTTGAAGATCATGTACAGAACAATGGTAAATAATTAGAAATGATAATTTCAAAAGTTTTTAAAATTATATCTGTGGCTCAGTGAATTTCAAACCCCCCTATTTTTTACCCCATTCACTTATGTAAATTTATTATTTTTATAGCCTGGTTTGATGCCTTTTAAAATCAAGATACACCTCATTTTTTGACTAAAGGTTCAAATCAAATTGGAAAAGAATTTTTTTTAAAAGATTTTATTTATTTATTTGACACACAGAGAGAGAAATCACAAATAGACAGAGAGGCAGGCAGAGAGAGGGGGGAAGCAGGCTCTTTGCTGAGCAGAGAGCCTGATGCGGGACTCGATCCCAGGATGCTGAGATCATGACCTGAGCCGAAGGCAGAGACTTAACCCACTGAGCCACCCAGGCGCCCAAATGGGAAAAGAATTTTAAGATCTGGGCAAAATTGGTAATAAAATTATAGTTCACTTTTTTTTCTCGCATCTGTCAGAACTGTCAGTTTGGGTTAGACATTTCTTAATACATTCTTACCAAAATACCTGAAGTCATTGACTATATTGCATACTCCTAATTTAAAAACAGGAATTATTTTAGTGTATGTATATAATAATGACTTAATCTTTTTGAAATTACATATAAAACGAATTCTCTGGAAAACTGTAACCATCTGATACATTCTTTAATATTTGGTTTGATTGTCATAGAAAACATGACTTAAGTAACTTTAAAAAGACCCTTCATGTAATTATTTTACTGGCAGAAATTATTGTTCTCCCTTTGACTTTCCTTAGGAGACACTGTAGGTTTGTTATGCTTCCAGAGTTTCTTATTCTGCTGTATTTAGTTCATTCTAAGATGTATATTTTCTTACATATTAATGCCTCTGAATTAAATTAATTTGAATATTTATGTTATTATATTGTTTCTCCAACTCCCCAGCCCTTGGAAAGCTGTTACGGAATTAATGGTTTGTCTTAACACTGATGGCATCTTAGGAATGTAGACATTCTGTATGAACTCATATTTTGTTTTGATTTTTTACTCATACTTCTTCATGGAAACCTTAATAAGTCATTTAATATTTGTGGGACTCAGTTTATTTGTAAAATTGGAATAAAATTGGAACCCAACGAATAAGGTGCCCTAGCTGTCTCTCAGGATTGGTCTGAAGCTGAATGAGATAACTTTTAACAAGCACGAAACACTTTAAAAATCAGACTTTATTACTCATGTTAATAATAAAAATAATATCACAGAGTCTCAGAAAAAAGGTATAAGGGCAAATTTATTTCCCAATTTTAAATTTGAGGAGATTGAAAGACATTTATTAAGTTTTTCTGAGGTCATTGAGTCATACTGAAATAAAATGCAACCACAGTCCCAGAGGCAAAAATGCTTCCTACTACTGCTAGACACTTGAGTAATATTTTTGCTTATTTAAAGAAAATATTTTTCTAAATATAAAGGAATGGATGATTACACTTTTTTATCAGCTGAACAACTGGGAGCATTTGCAGCTGGAGTAAAGCAGATGTTAGAAGATGTACAAGAGCGCCTTGTCTACAGGACCCACATCTACATTCAGACAGATATCACAGGGTACAAACCTGCTCCTGGAGATCTGGCTTATCCTGATAAGTTGGTGATGATGGAGGTAGGGTTCTCTTATTTGACCTTTATCTCTCCCTCAGCCCCATACACCTTTTGGATGTTTGGTACTAGTAAAAATAGGATTTTTCTTTTTAATTCTCATTCAAGATGTAAAATCAAGATAAACTTGCCATAAAGTCACAGGAAATAAAATTAAAAAAAATTGTACAACATAATCCATTAGGTTCTTTTTCCTTCAAGTTGTAGTTTGCAATTCATTTCCCTTCCCTTTTGTAGGAAATATGTGTTCTCAGTTTTTTTTAAGATTTATTTATTTACTTTAGAGAAAGAGTGTGTGCTTGTGCATGAGCATGGGGCAAAAGGGCAGAGGGAGAGGGAAAGGGAGAATCTCAAGTGGACTGCCTTCTGATCATGGAGCATGACATCAGGCTTAATCCCATGACCCTGAGGTCATAACCTGAGCTGAAATCCAGAGACGGAAACTTAACTGAGCCACCCAGGTGTCCTGTGTTCTCAGTTTTTAAATTGAATTTGTGCTCCCTGTGATTTCTCTTTTTTAAAATAAATGGCACAGAAGAGGGTCTTGATAACATAGGAGCCACCATAGTTGATTGTCATAGAACCATGTGTCATGCTATCTCATAAAAACCCTGTGGGCCATCTCCTCAAAATTCTGCAGTACTGATGACCAGTTTATGGTTTGAAGAGCTAGAGTTACCTCACTGATCATTTATCTCACTGATTCAGTTACATGTGAATCTTTATTTTCTTTGAGTGCTGGACAGAGTTTAAATAATGCTGAGGGTATTAGTACTAAACCAGAATTAGAATCTAGAACCTTTTTTTCTTTTTAAGTAGGCTCCATGCCCAGTGTGGAGCTCAGCATGGGGCTTGAATCAAGATCAAGACGGGCTCACATCAAGAGTCAGACACTTAACCACCTAGTTATCCAGGCACCCTAGAACCTAAAACTTTTTTTTTTTTTTAAGATTTTATTTATTTATTTGACAGAGAGAGAGAGAGAGAGAGACTGACCACAAGTAGGCAGAGAGGCAGGCAGAGAGAGAGGGGGAAGTAGGCTCCCTGCTGAGCAGAGAGCCTGATGTGGGGCTCCATCCCAGGACCTTGGGATCATGACCTGAGCTGAAGGCAGAGGCTTTAACCCACTGAGCCACCCAGGTGCTCCGAACCTAGAACTTTTTTAATGCAAGTTTCAAATATAAGCGAAAGATAGAGGGAACAATATGACTCTTGCATATTATTACCCTAGCTTCCTCATGGCCAATCTTACTTCACTTAGAGCTCCATTACTCCCTTACACACCATTAATTATTTTGGAGCAAACTAAACATTTCATCAGTAAATACTTCAGTATTTACTTTAGTATCAAAGGTAAGGCACATTTTATTTTTTGTAGTGAAGTCTTTTTCTAGTTTTATTGAGAAATAATTGACATATATCAGTAAGTGTAAGGCATAGAGCATGATGATTCGATTTACATACATTATAAAATGATTACTCCAATATCTTTAGTTAACATCCATCATCTTATATAGATAACAATCCAAAGGAAATTTCTCTTTGTGACGAGCTCTTAGGATCTACCTCTGAATAACTTTCATATCTGTATACAGTGTTTATTGTTAACTATTATCATTGTGTATATAACATTCCTAGTGTTTATAACTGAAAGTTTGTATTTTTTGTTTTTGTTTTTTAAAATTTTTTAGATTCACATATAAGTGAACTCATACAGTATTTGTCTTTCTCTGACTTACGTCATTTAGCATTATGACTTTAGGGTCTGTCCATGATTTTGGACATGGTAGGATTTCCTTTTTTTTTTTTTTTTAATGGCCGAATAATATTCTGCTGTCTGTGTACAGCACAACTTCTTTATCCATTCATACATTGGTGGACACTTAGGTTGTTTCCATGTCTTAGTTATTGTGAGTAATGCTGCAGTGAACGTTAGGTTGCAGATATCTTTTTGAGTTAGTGTTTTCATTTCCTTTGGATATATTCCCGGAAGTGGAATTGCTGGATCATATGGTAGTTCTGTTTTTAATTTTTTGAAGCTCCTCCATACTGTTTTCCAGAGTGGCCGCATCAGTTTATAGTTCTGCCAGTAGAGCACAAGGGTTCTCTTTTTTCCACATCCTTGCCATCACTTGTTATCTTTTTTTTTTTTTTTTTTAATTTGTCAGGGAGAGGGAGAGAGCACTTGCATGCATGAGTGGAGGGGGGGCAGAGGGAGAAGCAGGCTTGCTGTGGAGTAGGGAGCCTGAAGTGGGACTCGATCCTAGGACCCTGGTATCGTAATCTGAGCTGAAGGCAGATGCTTAACTGACTGGGCCACCCAGGTGTCGCAACACTTGTAACCTCTTGTCTTTTTGGTAATAGCCATTCTAACAGGCATGAGATGATATCTCATTATGTGCATTTCCCTGATGATTATTGATGTTGAGCATTTTCATTACTTGTTGGCCATTTGTATATCCTGTTTGGAAAAAATGTTGATTCAGGTCGTTCATCCATTTTAAATTGGGTTATTTGGTTTTTATGCTATTGAGTTGTATGAGTTCTTTATACATTTTGTATATGAATTCCTTACCACATACATGGCTTGCACATATTTTTTCCCATTCCGTAAGTCATGTTTTTACTTTGTTGTTGGTTTCTTTTGCTGTGCAGAAGCTTTGTAGTTTGATGGTAGTCCTACTTTCTTATTTTGGTGAGGGCACTTTTCATTTTAACACAACCATGATATCACACCTAAAAACATTATTATAGTTACTTAATAAAAACATTATTATAGTTACTTAATATCATTGAATATTCAATTAAGTCTGGAATTTTTTCAGATTTACTAGTTGTTAGTATTTTGTCCCACTTACTTTCTCTCTCTATGTGTACGTTTAATTGCTGAACCGTTTGAAAGTAAATTGTAGATATTGTGATACTTCACTTCTGAATACTTTAATTCTTACTCTCCTAAGAATAAAAACATTTTTCACATAATCACATGCCATTTTTACATATATAAAAATTAATATTAATTCAATATATTATTTATATGCAGTACATATTCAAATTTCTCCAGTTGTCCTTCAGCTATCTATAAAACAGGATCAAAAAGTTAAAAAGTGGGATCCAGTCAAGGTTACTGTTTCTCCCCACCTGTTTTTTTGTTGTTGTTGTTTGTTTTTATCACCTGGCTTTTTTGAAGAGACCAAGCCAGTTTTATAGTAGAATATGCCACATTCTGGATTTGTCTGATTGTTTTCCTCACATTTAGATTCAGATTAAACTTTTTTCTTTTCTTTTCTCTTTCTTTTTCTTTCTTTCTTTTTGCAAGAATACTACACAGCTGATGTGTACTTACCTCATCACATCAAAGGCACATAATGTCAGGATATTCCACAACTGGTTAAGGTAGTAATTGCTAATTTTCTTCATTATAAAAGCATATTCCCTTCTTTGTAATTAGTGAGTAGTGATGAAATGATATTTTGGGATTATGTGAGTTCCCCAGCATCTTTTTACCCAGTGGTTATTACAACCATTAATGATCTGTGCCTGAACCAGTTATTATGTTCGGAGTAGCAAATCTCATACCTGCCATTTTCATATCTGCCTTTTCTTCTGCATTCATTAGTTGGCATTCTGCTGTAAAGAATTAATTTCTCCTTCTTCCTCCCTTTTCCCTATCTCTGACCCTAGTAGACCAGTGGAATTTTAAAAAAAGTCATTATAATCTATTGGCGTTGCTCTTTTTGAAGCTCAGAATTGTCCCGGATTTGACTTGTGGAAGATGGCTTCTTTGTCCTTTAGATGGCTTCTTTGTCATTTTGACATGTTCCTGTAATCTTTGAGGACTCTTTTTTTTTTCTTTTTTTTTTTTCCCTAAAGATTTTATTTATTTATTTGTTAGAGAGAGAGCGGGAGCGAGCACAGGCAGAGTGGCAGGCAGAGGCAGAGGGAGAAGCAGGCTCCCTGCTGAGCAAGGAGCCCGATGTGGGACTCGAGGACGCTGGGATCATGACCTGAGCCGAAGGCAACCGCTTAACCAACTGAGCCACCCAGGCGTCCCACTTCTTTCTTTTTTCTTAAACAGTTTTATTGAGTTTACAAACCCCACAATTCACCCATTTAGGGTTTATAATTTAGTGGTTTTTAATATATTCATGGATAGGTTCAGTCATCACCACAGTTGGTTATAGATTATTTTCACCATCTCAGAAAGCAGCCCTTTACCTTTAGCTGTCACTCTCCGACCCCAGTCTGAGGCAGACATTAATTTCTGTGAACTCTATAAATGTGTCTATATAATATATATATGCATATATGTCTATGAAATATAGATGTGTCTATAAATTGCCCGATTTTAAACATTTCATATGAATAGAATTATATAACATATGGTCTTTTTTTTTTTTTAAGATTTTATTTATTTATTTGACAGACAGAGACCACAAGCAGGCAGAGAGGCAGGCAGAGAGAGAGGAGGAAGCAGGCTCCCCGCTGAGCAGAGAGCCCGATGTGGGGCTCGATCCCAGGACCCTGGGATCATGACCTGAGCTGAAGGCAGAGGCTTTAACCCACTGAGCCACCCAGGCGCCCCAACATATGGTCTTTTGTGATGTCTTTCACTTAGCATGTTTTCACAGTTCATCCAAGTTATAGCATGTGTTAGACTTCATTCCTTTTTATGCTGGATATATGGATATATTTGTATGGATATATCACATCTTGTTTATTCATTCTTCTGCTGATGGATACTTGGGTTGCTTCCACCTGTTGGGTGTTATAAATAATACCACTACAAACATTCATGTATGCATGTGTTTTCATTTCTCTTGTGTATATGCCTAGGAGTGGAATTTTTGCACTGTATAATAACTCTATGTTTAATCATTTGAGGAATGGCCAGATTGTTTCCGAAAGTGGCTGTACTGTTTACATTCTCACCAGCAGCATGTGAGGGTTGTGATTTCTCCATCTACTTGCCAACTCTTGTTAGTATTTGACTCTTTGACTTCAGGCATCTAGTGGGTATGGAGTGGTGTCTCGTTGTGGTTTTGATTTGCATATTGTCCTTGCATCATTTGTTATCCCAGCATTCTGTCCAGTTGTCCCAGCATCATTTATTGAAAGGCTATTCTTTCCTGCTGGATGGTCTTGGCACCCTTGTTGAAGTCAGTTGCTAATAAATTTTTGGGTTTCCTACCTCCCTCCCTCCCTTCCTCCTTTCCTTCCTTCCTTCCTTCCTTCCTTCCTTCCTTCCTTCCTTCCTTCTTTCCTTCCTGTTTGTTTATTTGAGAGAGAGAGAACACAAGTGGGGGGAGGAGCAGAGGGAGAGAGAACATCCTTAAGCAGACTCCCTGCTGAGCATAGACCCTGACTCAGGGTTTGGTCCCAGGACCCTGAGATCATGACCTGAGCTGAAACGAAGAGTCACATGCTCAACTGACTGAGCCAGCTAGGTACCTCTGGGTTTATTTCTGAACTCTCAGTTTTATTACATTGATCTTTATGTCAATATCAGACTGATTTGATTATTTTGTAATAAATTTTACAATCAGGAAGTATGAATTCTAATTTTTTCTTCTTTTTTAAGATTGTTTTGTCTATTCTTGGTCCCTTGCAAGTCCATATGAATTTTAGAATCAGCTTGTCACTTTCTACAAAGAAGTCAGCTGGGATTTGTTAGGGATTATATTATATCTGTTGATCAGTTTGGGGAGCATTGCCATCTTAACAAATGTTAACTCTTCCAGTTCAAGAACATAGGATATTTTAAAATTATTTAGATCTTTTTTAGTTTCTTTCAGTGATATATTGTAGTTTTCAAAGGATAAATTTTATACTTTTAAAAATTCTTCCTAAGTATTTTATTCTTTTTGAAGCTAATGTAAATGGAACTATTTTCTTAATTCCGTTTTTTGATTGTTCATTGCAAGTGTATAGAAATATTTTTGATTTTTATTTATTGATCTTGTGTCATGTAACCTTGTTGGACTAGCTTATTCTAATAGATTTTAGTGGATTCCTTAGGATTTTCTAGATGTGTAACTGTATATGTATGTAAGTATACATAGGATCATATTGTCTGCAAATAGAGACAGTTTTACTTCTTGATTTCCAATCTTAATGCCTTTTATGTATCTCTCTTGCCTAATTGCTTAGCTAGAACCTCCAATACAGTGTTGAATAGAAATGATGAGACCGTATATCCTGTTTTATTCTGATATTAAGGGGAAAGCTTCTAGCCTTTCCTATTTAGTATGATGTTAACTGTGAGTTATTCATACAATGCCTTTATCAGGTTGAAGAAGTTCCCATCTATTCCTGGTTTGTTGAGTGCTTTTATCATTAAACAGTGTTGGTTTTTGTTAGATGCTTTGTTTGCATCTTTTGGGATGGTCTAGTGAAATTTAATACTAGTGAATTTGAAAATATCCCCTGAAATAATTTTGCTAAGTCATTACATGTTTCTAATGTATTTTAAAAAATGTAGTCTAATTTTTGCAAGGCTTGCAAATTAGGCTCCCAGCAGGGATGCTGACTTAAATTTATTTGTCTATGAAAAATAGGTTTAAAGTCCATTTCTTCATAAGTGTATCCTATATTCATCAACATAACCTTTTGATACCAAGTGGGAATCACTTTTATTACAATTATAAATATGGCACAGATATTATGCCATTTCATTTTAGACTGCTTCTCCTAGATGTCAGACCTCCTGATTTTCTTTTTTTTTTTTAATAGATTTTATTTTTTAGAACACTTTTAGATTTATAGAAAAATTGAGAAGGTCTTACAGAGAGTTCCCATGTACACCACATCCAGTTTTCTCTGTTATTTTACAGCTTATATTATTATGGTACAATGGTGGTGGTGAATGAGTCCGTAATGATACATTGGTATTAACTAGAGGCCATAGTTTATTTACATTTCCATAGTTTTTATATAATGTCTTTTTCTATTCCAGGATCCCATTATCCATTTATTGTTATTACATTGCATTTTTTTTCCTTCTGTATCTTCTTAGGCTTTTCTTGGCTCTGAGAGTTTCTCAGATTTTCCTTGTTTTTGATAATTTTAATTTAACATTTTTGAGGAGAATTTGTAAGTATTTTATAGGGTGCCTCCCTATTGGAATTTGTCTGATGCTTTTTGCATGGTTATACTGGTATTATGTATTTTTTGGAAGGAAACCCAAAAGCACCATATTTATCACATCATACTCAATATGACTTACACTGGCCTAGATCCCCTAGTTGAGGTAGCATTGTTAGGTTTCTTCACTGAAAAGTTGCTCTTTTTCCCCAAGCTATGCTACTTTGAGACAAAGTATTTACATACATTATTTGGAATTTTTCTGCAAGGCAGATCTTTTTCCTTCTCTCTATGTAAGTATGTATGTATATATTCACTTATTAATATCAGTATGAACTCATGGGTATTTATTTCATATTTATGGCTGTTATCCACTGTTTTTTTTTTTTTTTACTTTATTTAAGCTTTATTTAAACATCTGATGTAACCCCACCACCCTCACCCAACCCCTCTTCCCCCCACCCCCCTCAGTTTGTTTTATGACATTAAGAGTCTCTTTTGGTTTTTCTCCCTCCCGATCCCATCTTCTTTCATTTTTACTTTTCCTACCACCTTAACTCCAACCCCCGTTGCATCTCCACTTCCTCATATCAGGGAGATCATGTTGTTATCCACTGTTTTATGAGCACTTCCTTATCTCTTGGGTCTGTAAGATGTTTTAGGCTCATTTTGTCTGTTTCCTGTCTTAGCCCTAGAATCAGCCATTTCTCCAAGGAGTCCTGGCTTCTTTTATTGGAGAATGGTATTAGAAAACAAGGTCTAAAAAAAAGAAAGAGAGAGAGAAAACAAGGTCTAGGTGCTAGGCATGCTCATAGCTATAGAGTGTTCTTACTTTTGGTCCTCTAGGCTGACAGCAAAGAAATATGTGTATGTATAACCTATTCCTGTTGCTATACCTCCTCACCAGCATTTTAACTTAACCTAAATTATTTTAGTGCCTGGACTGATAAACATGTTGTAATAAGTGTGTTTGTTTTAAAGCTAACAAGCTTAAAATACACCAGGCTATGTAATTTACTGCCCTTATCTAAGAATGTTCTTCTCAACTTTCATCCCTTCTCCTGACTTCTATTTAAATTTATATTTTGGGTAGTTACATTAATTATTTGTATAGTACTTTTTAAAAAATTATGTAAAATCAATCTTGCCAGAATCAGGTATATGGTAGGTAGGGTATATAGTTTGGGGGCTGTTTGTTTATTGCCCTGCTTTCATTATTCTGCAGGCTTAAAGTAGGAATGTTGCTAATAATTCCAGGAAACAGACAGATAATCCATTTGCAGGAGTTACCTTCGGTTTGAAGGCCACAAAGTGGTATGATGAAGACGAGATCTGTTTCTCAGTCCAGTCTGGGGAATTGTGTTCTCCTTCTGTCTTCCTTTTATTTCTTTGTTTTCTTTGTGAATATTGGTTTTATATTAGGTAGAATGCCTGTTTTAATAGTTCTGATAAGATGTTAGGTGATGAAGTTTACTGAAGTCGCTCTCTCAGTATAATTTAGTGATATATTTAGTATGTTTATTTAGTCATCACATAGCCAGTATCCTAATGCTTTCTTGTGTGGACCTTTTGCTTTAAGGATACCACTTTTTAGTAAATATACTTGCTTTGATTTTCTTTTGGTGAGGGGCACAGGGGCATCAGGTGATCCTGCTGTGATGTCTGTGTGCCATTTAGGGGTTGGCTATACTTTCTTTTCTGGTTTCTGCATGCGGAGTGAGGACTGGCCCAAGTGATATGGAGTCTGTCTCCCAAACAGTTCTGTGGGCCATTTCTTCTGGCAGTAATTACATGTTTGTTAGTCCTCCATTTTTGTGTATTTCTGCCTTTATAAAACTATAAATGTAAATTAGTGAGATTTTCATCACTAACTTAGTAGTTAGTGACCTGGGTATATTTGATGTTATTCTTTAGGCAGTGAAGAAGGGTTTCAAAAATAGCTGTAGCTATTCTCACATAAAGAGAAAAGCAGATGTTTAGATTGGTTGGTTACTTGATAAAAGCATTTCTGATATTCCAAATGTATCCTGTCCAATCTTAAATTTTGTTTCTAAACAGAAGTTGAAAATTAGCTTCCTAGAGGAGCCTTGTGTATTATATGACCCTTCAGCAGATACCTGGTAATGGTTCTGAAATTACTGGTTGTTCACAGAAGACTATGGATGTGTTTATGGGAGTGGGGACACTCCATACTAATTTAACTTTTTCATTTCCCTGGGTGGTTTTGCTATAGTTCTCTTAATTGGTCCATTTATTTATTAACTAGTTTTTTTTTAACTTCATGGAAAGAATATGTTCATTTTACAAACACAGCTGAAAACTACACTTTAATCTTTCTTCTGATTTCTTTATAATAGCAAATTGCACAGAGTTTGAAAGATGAACAGAAGAAGGTACCTTCAGAAGCTTCGTTTTCAGATGTTCGGTTAGAGGAAACAGAGTCAAATAATCTAAGAAAATCTGGTATGTTATGACGTTTAACTCCAACTTTTTTCATTCATTTAAACTTCTATTGAGCACTTGTCTGGGCAAGAGAAACAACCTTGTGCTTTTGAAGAGTCCAAACTTGGGTTGGGGGAGATTGATAAGCCACAGATGTAATTGTGTGGCCATGTGCTAAAGGTATGGACAGTACACTCTTGGACCATGGTAGAAGGGCATCAGAATTACGAAGGGAGGTGAGCTTTGAGTGCAGGAAGGTGGGTTCAGTGATAGGTGTGGTGTCTGAAGCTATACCGTTTATAAAGGCAGGAATGAGTGAGTCAGGTGAAGTAAGGTTGTTTAAGATAGAATAGCATGGAGGTGGGCAGGCAGGAATGGAAGATCATAGTTGCTTTGGGAAAGTCAAGTGGTTTGGTATGTTTGGGCATAGGTTATTTGGAGGGAGCAGCAGATAAAGCCAGCCAGATAGGTGATGGTCTCAGAGACTTTGAACTTCTTGCTAATACAGCATATTAGAATAATTGTACTACCAGATTTGCATTTTGTAAATATATGGAGTGCCTGCGACTAGGGTAAGATACTGATAAAAATGTTTGGGTTAGCTTGGACTAGGGTACATGTTATGCAAGGAGTGAAGTTGTCCAAGAAGCATCCTGGATATTTACAGTTACGTAGACAAAAAGCTAGATGGGAAACAGGGTATCCCCTCCCCTCTCCTCCTAGCTGTAAGGGAGACACTGAAGCTCAGGCTTTCAGGGAGCTGGGATTGGCTGGGAGTTGGGGTGGTGAGAATGGGAGGCTTTAAATAGCCCCAGTTGTCCCTAAATCCCTATGCTTAGGGCATCGTCAGGTATTGTGTGTTATTCTATGAACAGTTGATACCTCAAACCCAGACTGCTAAGCAAACTGGGTATTCCTTGTCTGGCAAAGCCAATTTTATCACACTTGCCTCATAGAAGATAGACCCATAGGGGGTTAAAATTTCCTCCTTTGAAATAGAACCCGTGCCATGTCTTTATATACCTTTTGTTTCTAGTATACACTTGATCCTAATAAATCTCCTTAAGAGTTAGTGGAGAGACTAGAGTACTTTTCTATCTTACTGACCCTGGTCTTATACATTTTCCCTTTGCCCAGTAAAGTCTAGTTTTTCATCCTTGCTTGGCCTTAAAATGAATAAGATATTGTTGGCAGAACTGTAGAGCCTAGTTAGGAGATTGTTTTCCATTTGAAAGATAAAGGTTTGAGCCAGGGCACTGACGGGGTATGGAGAAAAGTGAATAGATGAGGCATCTGGTGAAAAGCTTGAATCAATAGAATTTTTTTTTTTTTTGTAGGTAAATTTTCTCTTTATTTATTTTGAATCAATAGAATTTGATGACACACTAGATGTGGGGGCTGAGAAAGGCTTAATAGTGTCCACATGGAACAACTGAGAAGATCTGTGTATATCGATCTAGAGCTATGCTGTTCAATATGGTAGGCACCTGCCATTGAACATGTGAAATGTGGCTATCTGAATATGCTGTTAGCATATAAAATACAAATCATATTTCAAAGACTTAATATGAAATAAAGAATGAAAAAACCTTATTAGTAATTTCTGTCTTGATTACATGTTAAAATGGTGATATTTTAGATAAATTGGGATAAGTACATTAAAACTCATTCCACTTGCTTCTTCTTACTTTTTATAATGGGGCATTTTAATGTGTTACATTTATGGCTCACATTGTATTTCTGTTGGACAGTACTGTTCTAGAACTATAGAGGACTGATTTAGAGATAAAGATTGTAGAGTAATTGACACTTTGGGCTTGTGTAGGGTCACCCCAGGACAGAGAGTACAGTGACAATAGCAGAAATCTGGGGAGAGAACCTCAGCAGATGCTGACATGAAAAAGCAATGGAGGTAGAGGAGAGTCAACTTCATATAAAGTAGACATTTTAGTTTAAAGTGAGGCCTTATAGAAGAGCTTTTAAAATTACACAAATACCACATGCTTTTGAAAAACAAAAAAATAAGCTTACAGAATTATAAAGTGAAAGCACTAACCCACAACATTCTCCTCTTTCTTTTTCCCCATAAATCTATACCATCAACTCTAGGCCTCCTTTTAAGCAGAGGCTGTTCTAGCTTTTTCTTTTTCTTTTTAAGAATTTTGCTTTGCTTGGCTAGATTTTTATTGTTTTAAGTATTGGCTATTACTTTTTTTTTTTTTTAAAGATTTTATTTATTCATTTGAGAGAGAGAGAGAGATCACAAGTAGGCAGAGAGACAGGCAGAGAGGTGGGGGGAAGCAGACTCCCTGCTGAGCAGAGAGCCCGATGTGGGGCTCGATCCCAGGACCTTGAGATCATGACCATAGCCAAAGGCAGAGGCTTGACCCACCCAGGTGCCCCTATGGAAAAAAGTTTCAAATATAAAAAGTAGAAAGAATGATACGATGAACAGTGAACACCACTACCCACCATCTGGATTCAAGACTTAACATTTTATCACATTATATATACATATATTCTTTTGCTAATTGTTTTATTTTTATTTTTTTTTTAATTTATTTATTTATTGAGTAATCTCTACACCCAATGTGGGGCTCGAACTCAAAATCCCAAGATGAAGAGCCACATGCTCCTCTGCTTGAGCCAGCCAGGTACCCCAATTTTCTGCTAATCATTTTAAAGTAAATTATTGACATCATTGTCAGTTTACTCTTCAGTATTTCATCATCTGTCCAAAATATAAGGACATCTCCTATATAACCCTAAAACCTTATTGCACTAAAACATTTAATAGAGTTTCCTAATGTCCTCTAATACCCAGTTTATATTTCATTATCCCCTCTTGTTCTAAAGTATTATCTTAACTCTGCTATTGTGGCTCATTTGAACTCTTGTCCATTGAGCTAAAATGACTGTGCTTCCCTCACAAAGATGTCTCTGTGCAACCAAGCTCCTTACTTGCTCCTCCCCACCCTCACCAGAGTGTCTGCCCTGTCTTGGAGAGAGGAGGGACAACTGTCTTCACTTGGGAATTGGATAGACTAAGTTGGCCTATAAGTAATACAGCTAAGAGCATAGAAGGCAGGCAGTCAAGCAAACCAGCTTTGATTAATTTTCTTGTTTAGCATAGCTTTATTTTCTTACCATTTCCTCACCTCCATTGGCTTCCATTTGCTTCCACACAACTACATACAGATCTACCTCCTTTTTGTATAAGGCATATATACTGTTTATTCATTCCATAAAGATTTTTTTAAAGATTTTATTCATTTATTTATGATTTTATTTATTTGAGAGAGAGGGAGCAAATGAGCAGTGGGGAGGGGCAAAGGAAGAGAGCAGGAGAAGCAGACTCCCCTCTGAGCAGGAAGCCTGGTATGGGGCACGATCCCAGGACCTGGAGATCATGACCTGAGCTGAAGGTATATCCTTAACTGACTGAGTGACCCAGGCACCCCAGATTTTATTTATCTGAGAGAGAGAGAGAGACCGACCATGAAGGGGGAGGCAGAGGGAGAGGCAAGAGCCTACTCCCTGCTGAGCAGGGAGCCTGATGCAGGGCTTGATCCCAGGACCCTCTGACTACTGTTTGAGCCACCTAGATGCCCCCATTCCATAGAGATTATTGATCACAGTTTTGGAAAAGCTATTTGAATTAAGCATATATATATGAGGGTGGAATGTATGTATGTATTCATGTGTAGTCTCACTAATTGTGTTGAATATCAGCTATCACAATTCCTTTGGGTTCCTGTGGCATTATTGATTAAAGGTGAAAAAACTTAGAAAAAAATGGATGCCTCCAGCTATTGATAACTAAAAGAACAAACAGTTTGTTTACCATGCAAATAAGACAAACCTCCAGGTATGTGAAATGTGTCTTTTTTTCCATTTGGGTGTTTAGGTTCAACAGAATCCCTCAATCCTAGACCACAGACCACAATTTCTCCAGCAGATCTTCATGGAATGTGGTATCCTACAGTTCGAAGAACTCTTGTGTGTCTCTCCAAATTGTACAGATGTATAGATGTATGTGTATCAATTCTTATATCTTTACTGTAAATTGCTTGCTCTTTCTTGTGAAATTTTTAAAGTTTATTTTAAGATCTTGGTTTAGTATTTTGTTTGGTATTTAATTAGAATCATGATTTTTAGATACAGAGGTAAGTTTAAGATCAATCTAATTTAGGGATTTTTAAAAAGATTTTATTTATTTATTAGAAAGAGAGAGAGATCGAAAGCATGAGCGAAGGGGAAGGGCAGAGGGAGAAGGAGATGCAGATTCTGGGCTGAGCAGGGAGCCTGATACAGGACTCTTGATCCCAGCACCCTGGGATCATGACCCAAGCCCAAGGCAGCTGCTTAATTGACTAAACCACCCAAATGCTCCTAATGTAGGGATTCTTAACCTGTGCATTCTGTAGACCCTTAGAAGTCACTAGTGGCCTTTGAGGAGTCTATGAATACCTTGAAATTTTGAGTAAAATTGTGTTTGTATGTTTATATTTGTGACTTTCTGAGGAGGATTATAGCTTTTATTGCATCTCCTATGACCACATAAAAGTTTAAAACTACTGGTTAATTCATCTGTTTTAGTTTATAGGTAAGGAAAAAGACATGCAGAAAGGTTAAGTGATAATGTCCAGTGTCACATGGCTATAATACACATTTAGTATTAAATTTATTATTAAATGTACCTACTTTTTTTTTTTGAACTTTAGTTTTTTTTTTTTTTTTAAGTTTACTTTAGAGAGAGGTTGTGTGTATGGGGGTGACAGGAGGGCCAGAGGGAGCAGGAGAGGAAGAAAATCTTAAGCAGACTCCCTGCTAAGCCTGATAATTTTGTTTTTACCTAATTATATTTTACAAATATTTTACCACCTCCTTCGGCATGCCTATATTTCATGCACAGTATCCTATAATTTGGATTTACTAGTATTTTATTGCTTGACTCCCCTATCACTGAACATTTATTTGCTTTTTTTGCTGTTTTAAATAATGTAGTAAGAGCCATGTGCATGAATTTTATAATACAATACTGATCATTTGGGATACATTTTTAGAAGTGGGTTTACTGAGGCTTCTTTGTCTTAATGTTGGTGGGGTCAGAACCACATCTGTCTTGTCCACCCACCACTGGGCATCCAGCATTTAGCACAGAGCCTAGCCTGAAATAGGTGCTAAGGAACTATTGTTGAAAGGTCACAGGAGAGTTTTGAGAGATGCAAATTATGGAACTATGTGTTGGTCTAGACAGGTTGCATGGGAATAGGAAACTCTAGGAGGAATATTTGCCAGTTATATAAGTCCATCCAGTGGATGAGGGCAAGCAAGCATTCATTGTTGAATTGCTTGTACTCTGTTTACATAATTTCTCTGTTCCTATGTTGTGAAGCACTTCAGGTAATGTTTTCTTTTATTTCACCAGAGGGCAGTGTTCCAAGGATTATCACAGGAAGCCTTGTCTGCCTGCATTCAGTCGTTACTTGGAGCATCAGAGTCTATCAGCAAAAACAAGGTTTGATGAAGTGTTAGGTGAAATCTTGTTACCTATAATAATATTGTGGAATACAGCATTTATTTATAGACACAGAAATTTAAAGCCATTTTGGCGGTAGGATTTGTTTAATATGATTTAATTGAGGCCCTTTTAAGAGAAGCTTAAACAGTTGACCCTTGAACAAGACAGGAATTAGGGGGCTCAGATCCTTTCCCCCACAGTTTTTTTTTTTTTTTTAAGATTTTATTTATTTATTAGTTAGAGAGAGAGAGCGCGAGCACAGGCAGACAGAGAGGCAGGCAGAGGCAGAGGGAGAAGCAGGCTCCCTGCCGAGCAAGGAGCCCGATGTGGGACTCGATCCCAGGACGCTGGGATCATGACCTGAGCCAAAGGCAGCTGCTTAACCAACTGAGCCACTCAGGCGCCCCTCCCCCACAGTTTAAAATCCTTGTAGAACTTGTGATTCCTTGAACACTGAACTACTAATAGCCTGCTGTTGACTGAAAGCCTTACTGATAATATAAACAGTCAATTAAGACCTATTTTGTCTGTTATGTGTATTATGTACTATATTCTTACAATAAAGTAAGCTAGAGAAAAGAAAATGTTATTAAGAAAATCACAGGGAAGAGAAAATACATTTATAGTATTGTGCTATAAAAAATTATAAGTGGACCAGTGCAGTTCAAACCATGTTGTTGAAGGCTCAATTGTATTTTATTATAGTGCTAAGTAAAGACCACACCATATGAAGGAGTGCCAGCTTTGCTGAAAAGTACTGAAAACGCCACTTTGGTTCTAAATCTTGAAGAGTAAAGGTCTCTTACTATAGCCTTAACAGCTGGGAAGGTAGTAGACTCCTGTTACCCTGAAAGACCAAAACAGTGTTTATAAGGGAACATAGCAATTTATAATCGTCCCTTCAGTGATGATTTTAAATAGTTGCATGGCCTCACTTGGAGGAAATCAGCCAAGTCAATTTAGAAGACAGGCAACTGTGGCCCATGGGTTGCATGACTAGAAGTAGTTGCTATGAGTTCGTGACTTACACTTTTTAATCAAGAAGTGATCTGGGGCTGAAGGCTGCTCCCAGGGATCCTGAGAATTTTTTAATAGCATTGTCAAAAATGTTGCTTCATTTAACTGTCCATTAAAATACCTGTCGCCTAAAGGGACTAAGCTGTAGGGGCTGTTTCTAGGGAAACTTTTTTTGCTTGTTTGGAGTATTCAAACTTGTGAACCTTTCTGGACTCCCAGATTTATAAACTTGATTTCTTACTTCAAGGCTTTAGATAAATTAATAAATTAGTAAGACAAAAGAAAACAAAAAACACAAATGACGAAATAAACTTCCCTCAAAAGAATTTGGGATTCATTGTTAGGAGAGCTGTACCCCTGATTGTGACTGCTGCATTCTCCCAGTCATGGAATGGAAGGTTGCAGTGACATTTTCAGATGTTGGAAAGAAGATGGAAAGTTAGTTGTAGATAGGCAGATTTAATTTTTAAAAAGTATTTCTAAGCCTGAGCTCTCACATTTCTTATAATACATGAAATCAGGAAACATGTCTAATGTTAGGCAAATGGTTAATTAAGTAAATTATGGCATACTTCATAGAGTAGACTCTTACACAGGCATTAATTTTTTTTAATGAAGCAGTAACATTGAACTTAAATATGGCAAAAAAAAAAGGATATAAGCCAGATATACATTATGACTTTATGTAATGAAAACACTCAATAAAACATTAACATTGAAAGCTTTTGGGTGAATATGGATGATTTTCCCGTCTTTTCACTATACTCTTCTTTATTTTCCAGTTTTCTAGAGTGAGCATGCAGTTCTTAGATGATAAGGTGGAAAAAAATGACCTAATTAAAAAATACGTTTATATGCTTATGTCTTCTTGCACCACTTCCTTTCTTCAAAAGGAGGAGTGAAGGGCTTTTTGATTATTTCGTCCTTACCCTGTGAAGCTATCCTATTTTATGTAACTCTGCTTCCTGCATATTAGAAGGGGTTTAAGTTTGTGTGGGGAAGCCCTCGATTTGGCAAGCATTAGCTCCTTTATTTTTGTTGCGGAGTTGGTGTACTTTTGCCTTTCAAGAAAAAAGTGATTAATGAAAGTGACCACTTAATGTCTTAGCTTCTTAAGGCAGGAAGTTGTTGCCATACTTAATTGAACACCTGATATGTTTGCTGGATTATAGCAGCTTTAGTAAAGTGAATCTATATGATACTGTTTTTTCCCCTTGGAGTTGTTAGTTTTTTAAAAAATAGAGCAAGTATTCAAAATGTGTAGTGCTTCCTACTTATTTAATGCTCTGTGTTCCAGAGTGCAAAGTGAGTTTCCATCAAATAAATCATACTTGCATATTGACTATGTGTTTTTTAGGAGGAGGAAGGAGAGAGAGGGCCACTAGAGAGGAGTTAGTTTAATAACCCCTTTAAAATTGTTGCTGTTTACTGAAGGACAATTTTATTCTTTTCCTAATATAGTATGATGTTATTAGAAATATTTTCAAAGTAAGATTCTGTCTTGATCAAGCAGCAAGAATGATCATACGCAGCCTTGCTCTTGTTAATATACAGACTTTTTTTTTGGAAGTAAAAGTTACGATTTATTCACTGTTTTAGGATTGGGTCAGAGCTTTGAAAACTAAACTTAAATCATAAGACTCTTCTAGATGGGTCCTGCCAGGGCAGATGAAAGCAAGTGTAGTGACTCAGGGTATAGACAGTGCTCTGTTGGTGGCAGAATAATCCAAAATGGTAACCCCAAATCATTTTTGGATTTGGAAGCTCCTTTTATGTAAATGTGAATATTTCTGATATTCTGGATATTGAAAACACTTTGGCCAAATAGAGCCATGGTACTTGAAGAGAAAATGGAAAACCAGGAGAGGTCAGAGTTGTGCTTATGCTTTGACCTTTTCTTTATTTCCTGCTCTGTGCTGAGATTAGGTCACTTTATCTCTTCTGTTTCTAAATCAAGTTAAAATAGATTTGATTTCTTTTTCTAAATGTGTTACTTTATAATCTTTTATCAGATTTACTTTCTTGGACTGACAAAGTAGAGTGGGTGACCATGTTAGTAAGAGTTTGTAGCAAGATTTTTCCAGATAAGCTTACATGGGTAAAGTGGGGAGAGTTCATTGCACCATAAAGGAGTATTGGTACGTATAGTTAGGTTAAGGGCCATACACCTCGGTAGATTAATGTTGATTAGTAACACTGTATGTTTTACAGGTTTTTATTTAATCTTTGATAATACGCATTTTTCTGTCTTAAAATTTAGACTCAGATTGATGGACAACTTTTCTTAATTAAGCATCTTTTGATTCTTCGTGAACAAATTGCTCCATTTCATACCGAATTCACCATTAAGGAAATTTCCCTGGACCTCAAGAAAACTAGAGGTATTTCATTGTCCTGGCTGACACAGTTGGGTGTGTTTGACCTGTCCAAATGTGTCAGCAAAGGTTATAGGTTTATTTTATGTTCATCTGCAATTTTTTTTGCATGCTGTGCTTGCTAAGCATGTTACTTGTTCATACTGAGCTGAGCTGTCAACGTCCTAATTACATCTAACTTGCTGTATTTTCTTTATGAAGGGAACTGTTTCTGAGCATTTCAATTTGTAATATAGCATTACTTCTCTTAGACTCTGCCACATATTACCATAACCAGTTAAAAAATGAAAAATCAGTGTAACAGCTACTTACAGTGTCAGCCAATTGGGGTGATTTTAAATGTTGAGAGAATTTGTCAGTTCATGAAAATTCAGGAAGCCAGCTGGGTAAAATGGTAAAATGGGAGTACTTAGATACCTAAGAGTGAAAGATTTGGGTTCTGTTCCTGGCTCATCATTTCCTGGCTCTTGTGTGATCTTGGGTGGGTATTTTGGTTTTCCTATCCCAGGTGAAATGAACAGAATCAACTTGTCACGATAACTTCTCAATAACCAGGTTATTGAGATCATTAAACATGAAAATGTACGTTGAAGAGCTTTGTGAGCTTTAGGTGCTCAAGTAAGCCTAATTGGTATTATTAAATCAGCTGGTTGTTAAGTAATCATGTGGCTAGGATCTTTGAGTTGTTAATAGACACTGAATCATATCCGTCCTAATGATTTGTCTCTGACTGAATTAATAGATGATTTCTAAAATATCAGAATAGTTATTTTCTAAGATGTTGATTGTAAGCAGTTAAGGATACGCTATGAATATCCCTAGTTTCCTTTACTTACTTACAAATTTATCTAAACTTTATCTTTTCTTAACCATTTCTGAGGGAATTAAGCTCTAATGCCTTAAGCCATTGTTTATATAATGGAACTTCTCTCTTAGGTATTGAGGGAATAGAGAAAATAGTCATTCAAATTATTTCCTGTACTCTGGTTTAGAGGAACTCCAAATACTGTATTTCCAAGGGTAGCCGGTTATTAGTTTCCTAGTGACTATGTTTATAAAATAGTGGGCTTGACTTAACTCACCTGAGAACCAGAGGGCTCTCATCATGAGTCATATTAGAACAGTTTACTCTTTCTTTTCCTAATGCTCTCTCCTTCCTGCCATGGTTCTGTTGGAATTTGAATAGTAAACCTGTATGTTACTGATATATTTTGTGATTTTTTAAAAAATGATTTTGTTTATTTATTTTAGAGGGTGGGGGAGGAGCAGAGTGAGAGGGAGAGGGACAAGGCGACTCCTTGCTGAGTGTGGAGCCTGAGAATGAGGGGCTTGGTTTTGATCTCAGAACCCAGAGATCAGGGGCGCCTGGGTGGCTCAGTGGGTTAAAACCTCTGCCTTCCGCTCGGGTCATGATCCCAGGGTTCTGGGATTGAGCCCCATGTCGGGCTCTCTGATCCACAGAGAGCCTGCTTCCTCCTCTCTCTACCTGCCTGCCTCTCTGACTACTTGTGATCTCTGTCAAATAAATAAATAAAATCTTTAAAAAAAAAAAAAAAGAACCCAGAGATCATGACCTGAGCTGAAACCAAGAGTCAGACGCTCAGCTGACTGTGCCTCCCAGGCACCCTGTGATTTTTTTTTTTAAACAGCAGCCACATATCCTGGGTTTTGCCTTTATAGAATGCATAATTTTTTTTAGAGATTATTCTTTTTTTTTTTAATCTTTATTTATTTATTTGACAGAGAGGGATCACAAGTAGGCAGAGAGAGAGAGGGGAAAGCAGGCTCCCCACCGAGCAGAGAGCCCGATTCGGGGCTCGATCCCAGGACCCTGAGATCATGACCTGAGCCGAAGGCAGAGGCTTAACCCTCTGAGCCACCCAGGTGCCCCTTAGAGCTTATTCTTATCAGAGGCTTCCATCCCCCAACCAGTCTAGTTGATTTCCTTCTGTCCTTTTGGTCTGAGGTGTGGGAGTAATGCCCTAACCTTGAAGAGTGCTGGGGGCTGATAGTCCTTAACTTTATTTAAGTGATGGGACAAAGTAAGTCTGATCTACTTTCTTTAGTTTTTTTCTAATTCATGATTTGTTGCTGCTTACTTAGTTCTCATATAGATCCATTGAAGTGTGAGAAAATGAAATGCCCTAAAATTTTGGTAAATATTGGTTTAAAGTCTGTTTTCCCTAAAACAACATAAAGCCTATATAATCCTGCTATGTGCTGTCGCAGAAAGTCTTTTAAGTTATCTTGGAGAAAAGACAGCAGAAACAAAGCTTTACTCTCAATACTGAGTCTGATAGGTCTTTTACAGTAAGATCAGGCAAGGTAGTACTGTTGTGGTATGTACTTGTAAAAACCAGGGTTGGAAGCATTTCATACTTGGCTTCTGCAGTGTGGCAAAGCAAAGAAATGGTCTTTTGTGACTATCACTTAAGAATACTTGCTCTCTTTACTTTTAAACCTCTAACCTCTCATGACTAACATTATATCTTAATTGCATTTGAACATCAATGAGACCTCAGTTAGTAGTTTGTGTGGATTCTAGTTAGTCTGGAGGTTAAGGGGTAAATACGTCCTTTTGGTGTTTTCTTTCTGGCTGACACAGTAGTTTATTCATTATGCTTCCAATGAATAAGTTTCTGTGCCAGCCAGGAACTCAACAAACGAAGCTGGGTAAGTATATGGATGTTTTTTGGAAAATCTATTTAGCAGCATAAAAATAAAGGAGTGAAATTTTCAGGTATCAGTTACCATTTATCTTTTTTTTTCTGTAAGTGGATAATTGAGATTAATAGTCATTTCTCAAGTCTGACTTCTAGAAAATAACTATGTGTGGGTACTGTAGCCATGGTTGGCACTAATCCCACCTTCTTCCATTAATGGAGGTGAGTTGGTGGAAATGAAACTGCTTTTGTTTTTGTGGTAACAGATAACTAGCGTACGTTAACACACTGAAACGGTAACTCGTCTTTTCTTTTAAAACTGTACCTGTTCACTGGATGAGTAATTTTGTTTCACAGATGCAGCATTTAAAATCCTGAACCCTATGACTGTTCCAAGATTTTTTAGGCTGAATAGCAACAATGCCTTGATAGAGTTCTTGTTGGAGGTGAGAAGGAGTCTGTTTCATTGGTGGTGGGAGATAAACGGCATTCTTTACATGTCTGGTAATTTCTAGGCACATAAAAACGGAAGGAAATTGTCGTCTTCTTTTTAAGGGTACTCCTGAGATAAGAGAACATTATCTTGACTCTAAAAAAGATGTAGACCGTCATCTGAAATCGGCCTGTGAGCAGTTTATTCAGCAGCAGACCAAGCTGTTTGTAGAGCAGCTGGAGGAGTTCCTGACAAAGGTATAGACCTTGGTGCATATTTGGTAAAGTAATTTTGAATTCTTCCTTAGACTTCCTTTTGAATGAACCTCTTGTGGAAACTCTGGCAGGAGACAGTAAATAGTAAGCCCAAATCTTAATGATTCCATCTAGGAAATCACTGTGTTTCCTATAATGGAAGCTTTTTGATTTGGACTTTTAGATATGCTTACACAGTTTTCAGTTCTTTTTTTTTTTTAAACACATTTTTTTTTAAAGATTTTATTTATTTATTTGTCAGAGAGAGTGAGCACAGGCAGACAGAGTGGCAGGCAGAGGCAGAGAGAGAAGCAGGCTCCCTGGCGAGCAAGGAGCCCGATGCGGGACTCGATCCCAGGACGCTGGGATTGTGACCTGAGCCGAAGGCAGCCGCTTAACCAACTGAGCCACCCAGGCGTCCCACAGTTTTCAGGTTTTAAGAGAAAAAGTGCAGATACTGTCTCCTTGCTAAAATCCATCCAACTGGCTAATGCCAGCAATGCAAAAATCAGATCATGGCTATTTTGACTTTCCCGTTTCAACCTAATTTTTTTTTTTTTTTAATGCTTAAGTACCATTACTAAGGATTTTACTTCATAAAAATATTTTAAAAGTCTTGAAATTAAAAAGAAAAGTCTTGAAATTAGCTTTCATTTATTTAGCTTCTACTGTCTGCCCAGAATTAGAGTACATTATAAAAAGAGTAAAAATATAACAGCCCTTTCTCTCAAATTTACTTACTTAAGTCCTAACGGGGAGATAAGCTGTATCTCTGAAATGACCAGGAGACTAGCTAAGCAGATTGTCTGTTAGTAATTTTTTGCTGGGGCCATCAGTGCTGGTATGCCTGAAGCCTGTGATACTTGTTCAAAAGATAGGAGATACTTGTTTTTGAAAATAGTAATAAATACAAAAAAAAAACAGATATAGAAATGTTAAAGCAGTCAGACTACTCTCTTGTTTATCATTGGCATAGTACTTGTTTACTGGGTTGTAGTCCATTCAAGCAAGTATTTGGGGTGTGTGTATTTTTTTCCTCTGCCACATAAATTTATTTATTCATTTTAAAAAGATTTATTTACTTATTTGACAGAGAGAGAGATCACAAGTAGGCAGAGAGGCAGTCAGAGAGAGAGGAGGAAGCAGGCTCTCTGAGTGGAGTGGAGAGCCCGATTCGGGGCTCAATCCCAGGACCCTGGGATCATGACCTGAGCCGAAGGCAGAGTCTTTAACCCACTGAGCCACCCAGGCACCCCTGCCACATAAATTTAAAAGGGGGCAGTGGTAGAAAGGTTTCTACTGGGTTTTGATTTTAAAAAATGGTGCAACTATTGATACTTTATAATTTACAGATAAGCCCATTACAGTTTTTACTGAAATTGTTCCTACGGGAAACCAGTCTGTAGATGCCATATGTATTTTTGGGAGAGCATCCGCATTAGTACTGGTAGGAAATATTGTAGGTGAGTATTCTGCAATAGCAGAGCTGCAGAATGAATCTTCTGACATAAGCAAGTTGATTATAAAGGAATCTAGGATTAAAGGCTTTTTTTGGAAAAGCACAGTCTTTGTAAAAGCCAAGAGAATGAAAATTCACTGATGTAGCTATCTAAATTGATGGTAGTGTTAGTTTGGTAAGTCTGGTATAATTCTGTGCATTTTGGAAGGCTCTGGACACTATGAGCATTTTTTAAAAATTAGAGATACATGTAGGAAACATGTATTCCAAGTCTGAATTATATAGTGGTTTTCTGTGGAATGCTACACATCTGCACTGGGGACTCCTGTATAGCTGGTCATGAATCTCTCTTTCTACATGCCTCCCTGAGGGACTGGAGAGGGAAAGGCCCTGCCTCTTGACGTCATTGAGAAGTCAGTCCTGTCCTCTCTGCTTAGTCTGTGTAGTCTTTGCTCACTGTTGCCTCGTTTTCCTTTTTCAACCTTGGACCCTAAGTGCTCTTCAGAGTCCATTCAAAATATTTAGTAGATAGTACAGCTTAGAGGACTGAGCATCCCTTTTACATTATCTTATTCCAAATTCAGTCCCTTCCCCCATCCTGTTGGAGGAGAGTGAGTCAGAGACAAAGACACGCACGCATGCACAGGGCATACAGCCTAAGCACTAGAGTTCACATAGATATATATGATTGTTTAAGACATTGCTTGTTAGGGGCGCCTGGGTGGCTCAGTGGGTTAAAGCCTCTACCTTCGGCTCAGGTCATGATCCCCGGGTCCTGGGATCAGCCCCACATCAGGCTCTCTGCTCAGCAAGGAGCCTACTTCCTCCTCTGTCTTTGCCTGCCTTTCTGCCTACTTGTAATCTCTGTTGTCAAATAAATAAATAAAATCTTAAAAAAAAAAAAAGACATTGTTTGTTAGACTTTGTGGACCAGACATTTTTCACTTTTTATCTGGTGGATGTTACTAGTATTCTGTATAGCAGACACAGAATAAATGATTTTAAAACTTTAAAATGATTTTCTCTAAAGGTAAATTTGCAAGTGCAGAATTTTGTGCCTCTTTTATTATCATTGGCGTCTTATATGGCAGCCTGTGAATGTACCTTGATAAATGATTGCAAGAGAAGCAGCATCCACCCATAGGTGCAGAAAGGGAACAGTATTTCATCTTCAATTTGGACATATGCTTGTAGGTCTCAGTATTTTATCATTTGGATGTAAGCCTCATCAACAAATGTTCTCAGCTGAGAACAGTTTGGGCTGATTTTTAAAATACATGTGGGTTTGCATAATAAAACAAACTGTATGAGTGTAGAGAACATTCTTAGGCTCTTTGAAGACTTGTTTTTGAGCGTAAAGATTCGGGGTGTGATTCTAGTCCTTTTTTTACTTGCTGTGAATTGGTCTTTTTGGTTATATAGCTCCTTCCTTGATTCTCCTTGTTGGGATGCTTTGTTTTCATTAATTCTCATTACATCTCTGGCACCCAGAGTAAGTAAAACATCTTCATTTCACAGGATGAGAAACTAAAGTTATCCAGAGTGACCCAATATACATAAGACAATCATTTCTACAAACTTAATCTGACTGGTATAAACATCTTCCCTGATTTTTTGGTACAACTAATGAAGTTTCTTAAGAAAAAGAAATTCTAGAACGTATCTTATTCCCTGCTCCTTGAAAAATAATCTTTTCTCTAAGTATTTGGTGGCCCTATGGAGTATAATACTGTTCTAAGTGTTGAGGGTAGAAGTTCATATGAAAATAATTTGAGTCAAATATCTTCTATTAAACACAAAAACTGTTGATACTTTTTTTTTTAAACTGTTGATACTTTTTTTTTTTTAAAGATTTTATTTATTTATTTGACAGACAAAGATTACAAGTAGGCAGAGAGGCAGGCAGAGAGAGAGGGGGAAGCAGGCTCCCTGCTGAGCAGAGAGCCTGATGCGGGACTCGATCCCAGGACCCTGGGATCATGACCTGAGCTGAAGGCAGAGGCTTTAACCCACAGAGCCACCCAGGCACCCCTAAACTGTTGATATTTTTAAGCAGACTCCCTGCCGAGCTGGAAGCCTGATGCAGGACTTGATCCCAGAACCTTGGGATCATGACCTGAGCAAAAGGCAGACATTTAATTAACTGAGCCACCCAGGCATCCCAAAATACTCTTGATACTTTCTGTTGTCTTAGAATTTCATTATACTAAATATTGCTTGAAATGAACCCTTAAGTAGGGGTTGGACTGGTCATGGGTGTGGTAGAAAGAGCATAGAGTTTTGACTCCAGAAAGCTGAGCTGTAGCTTCCTTTTTCACCTCCTGAGTAAAATGGTAGCAAGTTAGATTCTCCAAGCCTTGTTTTTCTAATCTCTTCAGCAGAGATAGCTACTGTATCCCTCTTCCCAACTTAAGGTTATTATAAGGACCAAAACAAGATCATATATATAATAGTACTTTAAATGCTGCAGAAATGTTACAGGAAAATATGACAAATTTGAAGTACAGGTTTTGCTTTAGCAAAAAATCTGAATAAATGCATTTTAAAGGAAGTACATTTCAAGTTCATAACTAAGCTCAAAGTGTTTCCCCCTAGTGGGACCAGTTTATGCTGAAAAACTCAAGACTTGTATTTAGCAATATTCATTTTTTTCCCAAGCAATTTATTGAAGAATTGCAAGTTTATTTGGGGGTGGAGGGGCAGAGGGAGAGAGAGAATTTCAAGCAGGCTCAGTGCTCAGTTTCACAACCCTGACATAATATGAGCTGAAAACCAAAGAGTCAGATGCTTAACCATCTGAGCCACCCAGGTGCCCTACAAGTTTATTCTTAATATTCCCTCTGAAGTACTGTTAATTTCCTCAGCAACACTGTAAATGTAAATTTTTTTCTTGATTGTAGTGCATGTAATAGAGTTTGACCTATAAGTTTAATTTTTGTTCTCAAGGACTTAATAACCTAATGGGAAATCAAGATAGAAAATATGTAAACATTATGAAGTATAAAGCAGTATCATCATGACACCATGGGTCTTTGTTCATCTCATAGGGTTTTTGAAAAAAATAGGGCTAGTTGGGGAACACTTTTCAAGAAAATACTCCCTGCAGTTTTTTACTTAAAGGTAAGTATATTAGCCAGATAGTAAATAAAGATGGATATGTAAGTTTGTCTTTGTCCTTAATATAAAAATAATTAATACAGCCTAAACCAACAGCATATATTGTTATGCCCAGATCATGAGACCACCACCAAAAAGACCACCGAGAGCCAGACGTTCCGAAACGCAAAAGCAAGGTTTTATTCAGGCGGGCGGGCTGCAGCTCGGGCTCGTCCCACACACCGACGCAGCGGAGTTCAGGAGGAGCCCCCTGCTGGAATTTTACAGAGATTATATAGGCAATTTTACATGCAAAAAGTACATAGTCACATAGTTACATGTGTGGGTGACCTTGAAAATGATTGGTGTCTGAGGTGACTTAAGCTGTGTTGTCCGAGGAGGGTTGGTCAGTTAGGAAAAACTGCTGACAGGGGGTTTTCCTTACTGGTTGTTTTTCTATCCTTTGTTAGCATATAGGGCAATAACCCTGATTGGCTCGCACTTGGTCCCTCGTTTACATACGGAGAATCACCCTCTATTGGTTCATGTCCGATTCCCTATTTGCATATGTAGGAACCATTTCTATTGGTTCTTGTCCCATCCTTTATTTGCATGTGTAGGAACCATTTCTATTGGTTCTTGTCCCATCCTTTATTTGCATGTGTAGGAACCGCTTTGGAATGTCTTCAGCTTAATGTAAACAGCAAAAGGGCTGCCGCCTTGAATGGTGTCAGGCCCTTCAATATATCATTATGAACTTGGTTAAATTCTGGAACAATCAGTGGAATAATAGGCAACCATTACTAATAAAACATAACTGTTGGACGCAGAAAAATGTCCAGAATTTAGAGTTAGGTGGGGAAAAAAGATGTCAGAGCACTATGTTCCTGTTTTGTAAATGTAGACACATTAGTATGTTTATTTATGTTGGAGAAGATTTCGGATAACACATACTAAACGAACATGTTTTTCTTTTAGCATTGTCTAATCTATAATATGTATGATTTTTTTTAAGATTTTATTTTTTTATTTAACAGAGATCACAAGTAGGCAGAGAGGCAGGCAGAGACAGAGAGGAGGAAGCAGGCTCCCTGCTGAGCAGAAAGCCCGATGTGGGGCTCAATCCCAGGACCCTGGGATCACGACCCAAGCCGAAGGCAGAGGTTTTAACCCACTGAGCCACCTAGGCACCCTATGATTTGTTTTTTAAAAGCTGTGTCTCACAATAAAAAAGTAAATACATAGTAAAGATATCAAGAAGGATAGGTAGTAGGAAAGGGGTGATTTTATACATATGAAACCCACTGAGGTGGGTGCAGCATGAGCAAAGGCCCGTGAGCTTACTTAATTAACATTGTATTCTGTCTGTGCCTGTCTTCTGCCTAAATATTTTTGTGGCCTTCTTTAATTGAAAGTGTTAGTTCTCAGATTTTTCTAATGAGACTATCTGGTGAGGCCAGGGTCACAGCCTGGACCTTTGGCACCTAATAATCCATTAAAAAAAAATGTTTTCTGCAGTTTCTGTCCTTCACCTTCCCCAATTACACCTTAGTTACCAATTACCCCACCATGGTTTGCAATCTTGAGAACATCTTAAGAGCAGACTTGTCTACACAGCCAAATGTATATTTTTCATTTGCTGCTCTGTACTGATGGCTGAGGAATAAAAGGGGCATGGAAAAAGGGTGGGCATCCGAGTCTGCCTATAGCACTGGTTGGTCTGCCTACAGCACTTTGATGCTATTTTAAAATCTTGTTTGTTTTCATAACATTTTCTCTGCCTGAGATATAATAAAGAAAAGGAATCTCCAGGTATGTAAAGAAGATTTTGTCCTGATGGGGTGACATTTTCCTAACAGCATAACAATAATAATTAAATGTTGACATAACAGTTCACTTGAAAAGGGACCTGTTTTGTCCTCAGTTTTGTCTTCCTTCTCTAAAGTGTTTCAGGCAGAATACTTCAGGACATCGTGGTGTTTTTTGCAAGACAGCAGATGCCTTGAAATCACAAAAGAAGTTTTCTAAAATACGTTATTAGTTGGAAGAATTATGAGTTATGACGTAGTTTTTTCAGGTTGCACATTTGACTCTCATTATGTTTTAATATGTCCAGATGGTGTTGTATGTCAGCTGTGAAATGAAAAGAAACGTTTTTCTTTTTGTCTTGTCTAACAGGTTTCAGCATTAAAGACGATGGCCAGTCAGGGAGGACCCAAGTACAGGCTTTCACAGCAGCCTTGGGCACAGCCAGGTATTCACGTTTTACTCCTGGGGATTTCTTTTTTTAGCTGTTGATTAATTTGCATTTATATAGTCTCTGTCAGCTTGGAGGTGGTTTCCTACTTCTTCTGTGGTTTGTGTAGATGCTGGGTGCTGTTTGGAGCTGACAGGTCTTAATGGGCCAGCACTACTTGCATTTCAAAAAGCATTCCAAGGAAAGAAGAATTAAATAGAAAAAATACACACAGAGTTAAAAATAAAACGTGGCTTGGACGGAAACTCTTTGATTCTGTACATCTGCTTTTCATTGTATTAGAGCTTTGATCAAAGTACTGTGTTTGGTAGTCTGAAATTTAGGGAGGGAATGCTACTGCTCTCAAGTATTAAATGAAGGATGTTGGTCATTACTTTGTTTCACATTTTATGCAAGTTACATCCTCTGTTAACATTTTTAGAGTGTTCAAAAAAATTATAAAGATTGTGGTGTCATGGGGGAGTTGGCAGACAGTATCTCTGTCTGATTGGTGAATGTGCTTGAGATGCTCCCAGTTTTACTCTTTCCTAAATGTAAATTTTTCTGTGCCAAAGGGTTTTTTTCTTTTTTTTTTTAATCTTTAGCATCAGACCTCAGACATTTAGAATCAGAACTTTGTGGGTTACTTTTGGTTCATTTTGTGGCATTTTAAATTGCCCTTAAGCCAGAATAAATTATTTTGGAGGATTAGTATTTCTGGTTGGTCCCTGGCCCACATCAGGATAGAGATCTTTTGAAACAAAAAGGGCAAAATGGTAAAAGAATTCGTGTTTTAATTATGGATAAGCTGTATGAAGTTGGTAGGGCAGCTTTTTGCTGAAAGTGAGAGAGATCCAAATTAGGTTTAGCATTCATAAGAAATTGTCTACAGGCACGTAATCTAGTATTAGGTTTGTGTGTTTGTTTTTTTAAAGATTGTATTTATTTATTTGAGAGTGAGAGAGAGAAAGAGAGAGGCACCATGAGAGGGGAGAGGTCAGAGGGAGAAGCAGACTCCCCGACGAGCAGGGAGCCCGATGTGGGACTCGATCCTGGGACTCCAGGATCATGACCTGAGCTGAAGGCAGTTGCTTAACCAACTGAGCCACCCAGGTGCCCCTGGTGTTAGGATTTTAATATGATTGGTTTTTCCATATTGAAAGAATGATATGTTTGTCAGGTATTTATTTCTTTTGGGGAAAAGAATTTAGGCCATTATAAAAATTTTTGGTTATTCTTAATAATGGCTTGGGTTAATTTGAAGTTGAACTAGAACTGAGAAGCTAAAAGAGCAGCTGTGCATCTCAGAGGAGGATTTGTAAGTGTACTGAATTATCAGTTGTATTTGAATGTAAGAGAGGATTTTATTTGAAAAATTTGTCATAAGAACTTTGATGATGTCAATATGGGTTTGCATTGATTTGCTTTATTGCATATGAACTTTGTGACTGCTTTAGGTCTGCAAAAAGCAGACCTTTTAGTCCTTTTAGGACTGCAAAAGGGTGCGGGTGGGGAGGGGTGGTGGGGAGGGAGAGAGAGAGAATCTTGGGCAGGTTCCTCATGGAGCCGGACAGGCCTTGACCTCACGGCTCTGAGCCACCCAGGTGCCCCCACACTGGAAATTGTAATCATAGTTGGCTGTGGTAGTAGCTGCCTGTTCTGATCCCTCACAGTCAGGAGCACACTTGTCACTCCATAACTCAGCACAATTCTAGAAGGAATTCTGATCGCCTTTGGATTAATGGGGACTTTGGCTCAAGGTTTCAGTCTTTGATAGAACTTATGTAGAAATAGGAGCCGGCTTTATTTTGAATGTTTATGTAAATGAAACTCTTGGGTGCAATGAATCTTTGTTAAAATAGGTAGAAACCAACAAACAGGCCTAGGCGTACTTAATACAGCTAAGCCCAGGGGCTTGATGCATAATTAATATATTTTTCTTTCCTCTTTGGAAAGATCCCCTTTCACTCAAAACAGGGGCTGTCATTTTCTCAAGTGGGATCCCGAGTGGAGCTCCCAGTGTTAGGCGTATTGTGCTCTCCAGCATTATAAGCGCAGTCATTAGTAAAGCAGGAGTGGATGAGAGGAGACTGACCACAGGACAGATTGCAGCGTGGACAGATTGCCTCGGGGCTTGCTGCTTTGTCATTAACCCCTTCCCTGTCTTTCTAAGGGAGGAGGGCTTGGCAGAGAGAGCAGTGGCACTCCAGATCACTCCGTTCTTGTATCTTCTGTTCCTTGTAGCTGCGCGGAGCTGTGGAGTTGCTTTTTCTTCATCTGTAGGGCAAGATGCCCACACTGCAATGTCAGGGATGTTTGGGCCTTTGGGTGAGGGCATCAGGAACAACCTAGGGACTTGTCTAGGGCCCTAGAAACCCAAGGTGACTGGTTCATGCAGTCTTGATCAGGTTCCTGGGGATCATTTCATGATAAACTCAGAGGAGATTGATTTGTAAGTTAGGGTACCGATTTATTAATTTACTCGGAGAAATATACCTTCATTGAGAGCCCTCAGAGGGCTGTGTTTCCTAGGCTTCACACCCACCATTTGGTGATCAAGGCCTCGGGAAACTGACTTAGGGATTCTTAAAGTGTGTTAGTGAGGATGGAACCAGAGCCCATGGAATTAAGTGCCCTAAAGGAGCTTTCATCTATTTTATGAAAAAGAAACAATTCCTGGATTGTTTTTTCTTGAGAGCGTTGATATTTTCTTACCCTGCTGTACTACAACCCTTCTTAATTAAAAAAAAAAAAAAAAAAAGCTTTTAATATGGTATAAAATTTGGGCTATGGAAAATTACAAAATTAAATGTAATTCTATTTTCCATCTCCAAACCAGTCCTCTCAAAGGTAGCCACTAATAATAGTGTTTTTTCCCAAATTGTTATATATGTGCTGACATATCTGGACTTTAAACATTTTGTACAAATAAGATTAGACCATATTCCTTGTTGTTGTTGTTTTTTTTAATGTGGTGTCTTGGAGCCCTTTCTGTACTGGCATTTCTGGCTCTCTGCCTTCTCTTTAATGGTGCCTGGCATGCATCACTTTAGGATAATTTCTTTAATAATTTTGTTAATCATTAAAATATTTTTAGTTTTTCCCCTCATCCATTATTTAATAGATGTCCCTGTATACATGTGTCTTGGTATTTTGTAAGTATATCTATAAGGTAAATTTCTAGCAGCGGCATTGTTAAATGATAGAATATATGTGTAGTTTCAGTTTTGCTAAACATTGCCAGGTTATACTCCAAGCAGCAGTGAGTGAGAAGGCCTGTTTCTACACACCCTTACCAAATGTGGGTACTCACAGTCTTAGTAATTTTTACCAATCTGAAAATACCTCAGTTGTTTTAATATACATTTCTTTAATTATGAGTGAAGTTGAAGGTCTTTGTAATTATGAACAAGTCTTTTTCTTCATAGCTTTCTAGGTAGTTTTCTCTTTTAAATGACCTCATAAAGATAACTACTCTTCTTTTCCATTTGTACTTCTTTTCACACACTACACTTAGCCTATGTAATTATTTCAGTTACAGTTTTCTGGAATTCTGTCCCCTTTCTGATAATAATTGTAACAGATGGGGGCACCTGGGTGGCTCAGTCAGTTGAGTTGTGTGATCTTGGTTTTGGCCCAGGTCATGATCTCGGGGTCCTGGGATAGAGCCCTGTGTTAGGTTCCACGCTTAGGCACAGAGTCTCCTTGTCCCTCTCCTCCTCCCCTCACTCATGTGCGAGTGTGCGTGCTAGGTCTCTCAAATAAATAAAATCTTAAAAAAAAAAAAAAAAAGAATGTAACAGATGGATTTTTGGTTACCTTTAAATATGTGTGGATGTTTCCAGAATGATCTCACAAGACAAGAGAGCATCTCTTGTAAATGAATAAGCTCATTCATAATGAAGTGATTCTTACTAGTGTCTCTCTGCAAATAATTTTTTATTTTATCTTAACTATCTCTGAATTTCCAAGGCTCCATAGTATAGCCCCTATGAATGTCCTGAAGGGTGTTGGAGGAGTTCTTTTACTGTCTTACCCTTGGGGAGTAGAGTTTTGTATGTAGAAGATAATGAATGTTTATAGGGCTTGTGATTAAACTTGGTAAACAGGAAAAATGAAAGAAAATTTTGGGAGAAATTGAGTCCTTTCTTCTGCCGTTTTTCTCTCTCCCTTTATTCTCCTCTTAATGAAAATGGAAGTGTTTCTTCTCTTTTTCTTTGTAACACTAATGAGGTTAATTCTTTCCAGCAAAGGTCAGTGACCTTGTAGCAAATGCCTACAAGACAATAAAAGCAAAGCTGCCTCTGACTTTGAGAAGTATGTCATTGTACCTATCCAATAAAGACACAGAGTTCATCTTGTTTAAACCTGTGAGGGTGAGTATTGTGATATTTTACTTGAATGTTGTCCAGTCTCTTCAAGTTTTCTTTTCTTGCCTTGTCTACCGTTTTCCTCTTCCTGTAGACATTTAAAAGTGTTAGTATACTGTTCTAGTAAAGTTGATTAATAATCACTGTGATTCCTGAGAGGCTTACAAAGCCAGCACTGGCCTGATCATATCCACCCCAGCCTTTGTCTTAAGTTCTTTATGTTATTACCTTTGGCGACAAGGTAATTTTGACCTTAAAGTACAAATTAGCAAATAAATAAGTCATCAGACCTTAACACTGAATGTGGCCCAATACTTGAGAAAGCAGCATTTCAGGAATTATGCTTCATTTTACTGGTGAGTAGTGGAAATAAATGGCTTGCAGTGGCTGCCAAGGGATTAAATGTCAGAGCAAATTTAGTGCTCATAACTTCCAGCTCTGTGTTGAGCTCACATCTTTACCGAAGGCATTGGTTGGTTTTTAAAGTACGTTTTATGTGTCTGGGAACTTTATTATCTTTTGTGTAAGAAATTGCTGGTGGAGGCTCTTATTATTCTCTGGGGGGCAGGGCTTACTAGAGTTTAGCTTTTCCAGGAAGTATTATCTGATAAGGCTTAGTTGGGTTGTGCTAGCATGTGAATTATTAAGTGTGAATTATATGTCTTTGGTAATCCAATGAAAGATACATTTCTTCCACTTGTTTGGCAAATACCATTAAGATTTAACATTCTTAGAGAGAGAGAGAGGCAAACCAAGAAACAGACTCTTAACTATAGAGAATAAACTGATGCTTACCAGAGGGGAGGTGGCTGGGGAGATGGATGAAATTGGTGATGGGGTTTAAGGAGGGCAGCACCCACTAATGAATGAAAGTGCTAAATTACCATATTGTACACCTGAAACTAATACAAGACTGTATGTTAACTAGCTGGAATTTAAATGAAAACTTTAAACAAGATTTAACAATCTTAGTGCTTTATGTTTAAGATGACCACGTATGTTTCTAGTAACTCATTTAATAGGATTGCTTCTTCTTCTTTCTAAGAATAATGTTCAGCAAGTCTTCCAGAAGTTCCATGTTTTGTTAAAGGAAGAGTTTAGCCCTGAAGATGTCCACATCATTGCTTGTCCTTCTATGGAACAGGTAATCCATCACCTGAAGATCCTTGTTACTTTTTATTCTTGGTTATTTGGTTATTTTACTTGAGTAGGTAATGTCTTTGTGTAACCATGTTTTTAATTTTAATTTTAAAATTGTACCTGATTTTATTCTGATGAGCAAGAATTCAGACTTTGAATTGCTCTCTCAAATTTTTAGTGATGACTTTATGAATTTTGATTGCTTTTTTTAATCCTTTCTGATACTGAAAATTGCTGTGTTTAACATGAGTGAACTATTTGTGAAAAGTTCAAATAATGGTGTTTAGGATGCTGAATAATTTTATTTATAGTATGCATGATAGGAGGCCCACATTTCACATGAAAAAAAGTTACTTCAGGGATTTGATGTTAGAAGTGTTTCTGTATTCTCTCTTCTTCCTAAATTTGAAAAACTGAATATAGAGCTTAGTCTTTATCATTCAGTTCAGCCAGCAAGTTTTTTTGAGCATGTATTATGTATTAGGAGTAGGCTGGTGCTATGGACGTTATTTTATTTCCAGTTTTAAGTTTGGTATAGCTTAGGAGTTTTATATATATCAGGACTAGAGGGTGTGGGAGAGAGTAGTAAGGTATGGGAGCCTGAGCAGAGTGGGTGGAGAGTTGGGGAAGGGACTAGAGGCAGTGAGTGAGGGTGAGTCTTTGGGGGTTTTACCACTTTGGGAGAGAAAGGTGTAGCTGGAAGGGAAATGGAGTCTTTTTTTAATTGACGTAGAACTCATATGCCATAAAATTTCATTGGTTTTTAGTATATTCACTAAGTTGTGCAACATCACCACTACCTAATTCCAGAACATTTTCTTGCTCCCCTCAAAAGAAACCTCATACCCTTTAGCAGTTTCCCCATTCCTCCATCTTCTGTAATTTACTTCTTATCTCTATGGATTTGTTCACTGTGGACATTTCATTAAATGGAATCATATAATACATGGCCTTTTATGACTGGCTTCTTTCTCTTATCAGAATGTTTTTAAGGCTCTTCCATATTGTAGCATGTATCAGAATTTTACTCTTTTTTTATGGCTTTATATATTCCTTTGTATGGATAGATGGTTCATATTTTAAAAAAGATGTGTTTGTGGGTCCATGATTATAGTTAAAATACTTTATTTATTTATTTACTTATTACAGAGAGAGGTAGTGAGAGAGGGAACACAAGCACAGGGGAGCTGGAGAGGGAGAAACAGGCTCCTTGCTGAGCAGGGAGCCCAATATGGGATTTGATCCCAGGACGCTGGGATTGTGACCTGAACCCAAGGTAGATGCTTAACAACTGAGCCACCCAGGTGCCCCTAAAATGCTTTTCTTAAGAGTCACTTGAAATCATTGCATTCTCTCTGATTATACCACTAACTTGATATATAGTTAGGTTTGTTTCAGTGTTTAGAGATTTTTTTCCCTACCATTTTGATTTAGGTTTTTTTTTTATATATAAATAAAGTATTAACATGCCTCCCAAGTCAGCATTCTAGAACAAGGTAGAATTGGAGGTGGAGGTGTTCTGCTTTCCTTTCAGCCCCCTCCAGCCTTTTCCTTCCTTTGTTATATAAATAACTATTATTTTTATTTGTTATTGGATTATCTTTCCTTTTTTTTTTCTTTTAAAGAATGGAGAAAATACATGTTTTTATATTCATGAGGAGGATCCAGAGAGAGGGAAAAATTGATGCTGGAAAATGTCCTTGAGTAGCAAAGGGGAGATGGAATCTCAGGGACAGTCGGAGGGAGGATGGAGCCTTTGTTAGGTGCATGTATTCAGTCGCCAAAGGAAAGAAGGCCCAGTATTTGGGCACACGTGTGGGGAGGCGATGAACACGATAGGACAATAGAAGCTCTCATCTGATTGCTTCATGTCTGCGAGTGAAACAGGAAGAGGTCATCACAAAAACGGAGTGGGGGGTCGCCTGGGTGGCTCAGTCGGTTGGGCGGCTGCCTTCGGCTCAGGTCATGATCCCGGCGTCTTGGGGTCGAGTCCCGCATGGGGCTCCTTGCTTGGCGGGGAGCCTGCTTCTCCCTCTGCCTCTGCCTGCCACTCTGTCTGCCTGTGCTCTCTCTCTCTCTAACGGATAAATGAATAAAATCTTTAAAACAAAAAAAACGGAGTGGGTGCTAAAGATTTGGGGAGAAAGGCTCAGTTGAGTTTAGTGGTTATGAATCCAAGGGAGGCCAGTCAGCATGGCTCCATGGAAATGGAAAATGGAGCATTTTCTCCAGTTATATATATTCAGTTGCAGGAGTGGAGATGTGGGGTAGCCAGGCAGGGCTTGCCAAGAACATGCAGAGTTCCTGGGCCCTGCTGGACTCCTGCCAGCAAGATACGTGTGTGTGTGTGTGTGTGTGATTGTAACTTAAAAGTTTGACAGTAATCGGTCACATTGCATATAACTCAGATTGCTCTGCTCTGCCTCTCTTCCCTGTTCACTTGATGAGCCAGTACATTGTTCTCATGACGCACTGGTGGGTCGCAGCCTGTAGTTTGAAAACCAGTGACAGAGCCCGTCATTCTGTGCAGCTTGGTGGTGTTTGTTTCGTCATGATTACACTGAGGTTTTGTATTTTGGGCAGGAAAAACACAGAACTGTTGGTGTGTCCCTCTCATTGGGGATACAATTTTATAGAAGAGATGAGGGGGCGATCATTTTGATTACCAAAATAGTTTGTGCTGTGTCAAAGGGTTCCCTGTCAGGTTTATTTGGCTGCACGTCTTCTAGGGCTTGGGTTCCAGATTGGCCATGGGCAGACTGCAGTTCCCCCTGCTCTTCCAGGTGGGTTTCTCTGCTTTTCCTGGGGGCTGGCTCCATGTCCCGCCCTCCTTCACAAGTGGGCAGGGTGCTCTGGGGCTCAGAGTTCACCTGTGAGCTGAAATTCACTCTTCACGCCTGTTTTTATGCATTTAAAATGGTCATTCAAGGAATTCAGCTTACACACGATTCTTCCCACAACACACACTGCACAGAAAAAGGTGAAATTGATAATTTAGGTCTATTTCTATCCCTTCTCAGGGTTGGTATGTAGTTTTTTTTTTTTCTCCTGTCATTTTCATTGGATTCTAAATAAGTTGAGGGCCTCAATTCAGTGATAGAGTGTGGCATCCTCCCTTCGCCACAGACTACCACAAAGCCCACCGCCCAGCGGCCGTGTGGTGACTCAGACCAGCATTGCAGGTCCAGCTGTGTTCATTTGGCTTCTTAAAAAATCTTAGACTTTGGGACGCCTGGATGGCTCATTTGGTTGGGCCACTGCCTTTGGCTCAGGTCATGATCCTGGAGTCCTGGGATCAAGTCCCATATCGGGCTTCCCCTGCTTTGTGGGGAGCCTGCTTTTCCCTCCCATCTCCCACTCCCCCTGTTTGTGCTCTCTCTCTGTCAAATAAATAAATAAAATCTTAAAAAAAAGATCTTAGACTTTTTCTTTTCTTCTGTGTTTAAGGATTGGTATTCCACAGCAGAACTAATATAGCCCTTCACTTTGCTTTTCAGCTGAACCTCCTACTGTCCGTTTCTAAATAACCAGGCTGGCCGGGCTGTGCACGTCAGCGTCTGTGCAGTTGGAGTGGCCTGGGAGGTCCGGCAGCCTGCAGGACGCCGAGGAACTGTATGTGGGAGTGTCCTTTAGAGTCACCCCGGCGTGCTGCTCGGTGCTGACTCAGAATGAAATACAAGCAAAGTGTTTGGAAGATTGGTGTTTCCCTTTTAAAAACATCAAAATGCCAAAGATTAATCTAGGAGTGTGCGAACTGCCTTCTTGAAAAGGTCACGAGAAATGTGAGTTTTTTAGAGGTAGCTGTGGTGGGCACACAGGGAGATGGTTCTTAGCAAAAGATGTGCAATGAAACTAGGTTACAAGAAGTAGTGCAAAGAAGAGCTTTACACAGGAGCTCTGTTAATTAGAAAGCTTCTACAAGTACGGTTTGTTAAAGCGCGAAACACTGCAACACTTTGAGCCACAGAGATTCTACAGCGGCTATTTTTTACTTCCAGAAATCTTATTCCTATACTCTATTTAATGTAATGTTTCTCCTAGCACTTTGAAGTTTCGTTTGGAGTAGATTGGGTGCATCTGAGAACACATTCTGCTTTCCTGGGAATATGGGGTGTTCTCTTTCTATGTGTTTGATGATGTGAGGTAGTTTCAAGATGCAAGGACCCCATGTAAGGTCCCAGCCTCTGTACTCCCTGAATTGCTTAGGTGCAGAATGTTAAAATGCAGGGCCTAGAGCCTCCTCATAATAGATACGTGCGGTATGTTTAATGAGCATCTTCATGGTGAAATAGTCCATGTTTGTGAGTGGGAAACACCAGTTAGGGTGTCTTAAATCTGGCACGTAAGGGAGAGGAGGCAGCCTGCTGAATTGTGTATCTCACACATGAAGGTGAGGGTTACCAGCTTTCTGTACACTGCCTTCGGTATTAATGGTTCTTTCAACAGTGAACACTTTCATGTCCCCTGTATTCGTTCATTGGCTGTGCTATATACCAGTGTCATAGGGGTGCAGCCCTGTCACGGCAGGATACATTTTACTAACAAAGGTGAGGAGGATGAAGATGGCCCACTCCTTAAAATCTACTGTATTATTCAGGGATCATCAGATAAATTATGCACATCTGTGAGTTTTCCTACAAACAACTATTTCCTGAGTGGATTGGTTTCTCCTCACATAAGCTGCTTTTTTGGTTCAGAAGGAATTTTCAGTTATTCAAACACTATCCAGAGATGGAACACTGGAGAAGGTTCTGGAATGTAGCCAGCAGACCTCCTTCTACAGGATTTGTCCCCTTGCAGCAGACTCTTGTAGTGTGTAGATAGGCTACATATCCTGATGTCTGTCATTTTAAACAGGTCACTTGTTTTTCAACTCCATTTAAATTGGTGATGAATGTGGCTTGAGAGAGTTTAATAGTCTATTTTGGGAAGGTAGAAGGGAAAGAGGGTCCATATTCATTCTTTGACATGAAATGAATCAGGAAGATTGTATTTACTTCCACTTACTATTTTAAGTACATGTTTAATGAAATAAACTGTAAAATATCCTGTTTTCTGTATTATATGTACATTTGATTTTTTAATAGCCTTTCCAAAGAAATGAGGGCATGATTATTGTACAGTACTGTGACTGATTTAATTTGATGTACAGAGCAGGCTGCATTCTTAAGGATAAAAATATTTGATGGCACTCATTCTTGTGTTTTGAATCTTTTCTTTCTGAAACACTCAAACATCTTACAAAGTGCTGAGTAGGTGATAGTGATCCAACTTGTTGGCTAAATGAATATTTGTTTAAGTCTGTACAGTTTCAGGTGTTTACTTATACAAAACATGTACATACTTTCAAATAATTTAAAATGCTTTATATTATTTGGCTAGAAATTGCAGTTTTTAATAAATGTGAATTTTTTAAAAAATAAAGATTTTTGCTTCCTACTTTGTCCTCACATGTCTGTTGTATGGATTTTTTTTAAAAATAATTTTTTAATTGAAATTTTTATTGAGCTAGCTTGTGGTTGTCTAAGATGTAATACAGGGAGACCCTGTGTACCTTTCCCTGGATTTCTCCCAGTGGTAACATCTTGCAAAAGTAGAACAGGTTATCACAAGCAGATGGACAAAGGTACACCCCACCAGTCTGCTCACATTTCCCCAGTTTTACTTGTACTGTGTGGATTTCTTTTCTTTTTTTTTTTTTGGTAAGATAATTATTGTGGGAAGACATTTTTTGAAGCCTCTTAATGCTTCATTAGTTGAAAGATAATTTTTTCTTGGCAAAAACTGCCAATTTCCTGTGTACCTTCAGCACATAGTCGTGTTGAAATTTAAAGTTATGTAAGTAGCAATAAAAACGAGTTTGTATTTTCCCCCTGGTTTAACAATCCCATATCTTTAAATTCTCTTCCACTATTTATTACCTTACAAGAAAGAATAGTCAACCTTCGTTTTTAAAAAGGAGCCATTTGTACTGGAAACCGTGGTGCGTTGATGAGAGAATGGTGCTTCTCAGAAAGGAGAGGAGGAACTTCATTGTTTCCTCTCGCGACGAGCACTTTTCTCCCAGTGGCGTCTCATCTCCCACTCATCCACCTTCTGACCGCAGGTGAGCCTCCTCGGCTCCTCCCTGTTCATCCTCCCGGGGGGTCTGGGTCCGTGAGCACGCGCGCCAGATGACGTCATTGTCTCACGTGGGCAGGAAAGGGCTTTGTCGGAAGGAAATGGGGCGCTGGCTGGGGACATACCAGAGGCTCGAGGAGCAGAGGGATACTGGCAGAAAATACCACGGATGTAGCTATTTCTTCAGCGTGGAAGGAGTGGGTGTGGACTCCGCTGCTGGGGTCCTGGACTGAGCGTCCCCACAACCGCGTTCATCTCGGGCAGGCTCGGAAGACAGTCTCTGTGCCAGGTACTGATTTATGGCCTCTCGGCTCCAAATCCACCTTTTTGGGCCCTCCTTAGACACTCTGAAGCTGGACCCTGAGAATATTCCTCCTCTGCCAGCGGGTGCAAAGTTAGGCTTTGTGGGGTGCTGGAGGTACACTGCAAGGCACAGGGGAAGGGGCCTCCTGTTGCTGGCCCATCTGTTTTTCCTTCTACGTGGTCGCCGTGGCAGCGTGGGGGTCCTGGGGGGTTCTCGCTCTGTAGTGAGTTCTCCTGGTATCCGAGTGAGAGCTGGCAGCTCCCCAGCACTCCAGTGAAGTCCCCCCACCCCCCAAGCCAGCGGGGCTGTGCTTCCATCCCTAGCTTTGGTGCTGGTGGGGGCTCTTCGAGGTTCTTTGTGTCGTGTCCCCGCCCCCCCGCCCAGCACGCCCAGCATGCGCCTTCACCCCCACGCTTCATTCTGAGACCCCTTCCCTCCCACCCAGGGTCCTTGCTGTGCTGGGCTCCACAGTTGCATTGTTTTGCTGTTGCTTGCTTCGCTGATCCCCATTCTGTAACCCCCCCAACACCCCCCGGGCGGGCAACCTGTTCTTCCTCTTCCGACCTTGAGCACATGGTGGAAGCTCAGTGTGTATTTGTTGCATGGCCTAATTACTTACTGAATTCGTTAGTAATTTTGTGGGCACTAGAGGCCCCATGTGCCTTGGGGCAGTCACCGATTGTTACTTTTCAGGGGACCCTTGTGTGTAACTGAAGAGGTTGATATTCATAAACAGCCCAGCTTCATTCATTTCTATTTCCAGGAGAAGCCAAGACACTGAAGAGAGAATGGAGGTCAGGCAGGATTTGTCCCCTCAGGTAGGTGAGGGCCTGGCAAGGGCCCAGGGTGTGAGGCATAGAGTGTTACAGGTTGAATTAGGTGCCTCCGTCTCCCCCTCACATTCCTGTGTTGGAGTCCTAACCCCCAGTGCCTAGAAATGTGACCTGGTTTGGAAATAGGTTGTTGGAGGTGCAGTTAGCCCAGATGAGGCCATACCGGATAGATCAGCTCCCATCCAATGTGACTGGTGTCCATATAAAAAGGGGGACTGTGACTCAGAGAAACACCCACAGAGAAGGCCGGGTGAGGCCTGGAGTGTGTTGTCTCAAGCCCAGGACCCAGAAGTCAGTTGGGGCTGGAACACACACTCCCCTTGGGCCTTTGAGGGAAGCTCTTGGTCTGGGCCTTCCAGGCTCCGGAAGTGTGGACAGTAAGTTTCTGCGGTGGACGGCACCCAGGGCCGGTGTCATGGGGAGGGGTCCTCCCTCTGTGCGGTTCCTGGCCATCTATCTGGTTGGCGATGTCACTTCCTTACCAGTCTGTGAGGTGATTCGCCTTCCCTCGTGAGGACAGCCCCTGAGTCTAATCTCTGGTGACCGTAGCACTAAGCCTCAGTTCCCAGAGGACCTGGAACCCCGTGCTGCTATGTGAGATTTCTGGTCTTTTGAAAGATTGGCCAATGGGGCGGGACTGACTGAGCAGAACACCCCGGTGAGGCTGCCTGTTCACAAGCTCTGCGTGAGTAGCAGGATGATTGCAGGTTGGTGGGAAGAGGACGAGCAGGGACAGAGGGGAGTTGGCTGATGATGGTGGGAACCCACTCAGGAAGCAGGGAGCGCAGTGTCTTCCCCATGCCACTGCCTCTGACCCCTGGCCTGTGGCTCTGTGAGGTGAGCTCCAGGACTGCCCTGCTATTCCAGGTGAGGAAACAGGGGCTCCCTGCTCTGGGGGGGACTTGTTTGTTGCTGAAACCCACTCAGAAGCTTCTGCCTCTCATGGCGGGTAAGGAAAGGGGCTTTCGTGCGCTCAGCGTGAGTGTGGAGCCCACAGGGTGCACTGAAGCTCTGCTGTGGGCTTGTGAGGGTGGGCTGCGCAGTGGTCGTCTGTCATTTATGGCTCATGGCCTTGCCCCACAGTGACTGCTATTCTGAGGACTGCAAAGTGTGGCAAACAGTGGGGGTGACTGTGGACGGCCCGCCGCCCGGCTCCCTGCCTTCACCTCCGGGGCTCCCCCAGCTGCTGGGTTGTCATGGTTCGGGGTCATGATGACTTCCGGTGAGGGTTACTCGCAGGTAGTGTGAGATCAGCAAGGGGGCAGGGCCACGAAGGTGGGGCTCTGGTGTCGTTGTCACAGTAGGGAATGGCCAGCTGCCAGGCTGGCTGGGAGGAAGGGGTTTCCTATCCCGTCCCAGCTTAGGCTGCAGTGGAGGTCATCCCGGGAAGTTGCCATGCCCCGGGGTGTATAAAAGGCACACTGGAGGGGACTGCCCAGCTCCTGAGTCCTTCTTTTGTAGAAACTCCTGCCCCTCCCCATGCATAGGCATCAAGACATAGCTCCATGCTCCTTGTCACGTGGGGCTGCACCAAGAGTGGCCTCCTGATCAGGCCAGGCCAATCAGACACCTCTGGTGTCTTTTGAGACATGGGGAGGCAAAGCCACATGAAGTGAGGCACATAGACCACATGTCTTCAGGACATGAAGAATGTCACAGAGAGGGGAATGGAAGTCATCTAGCTTCTGGGGACGTCCCATGCTCTGATCCTTTTCAGAGACCCAGTGCACCTTCCGTCCATATGACTCATTTCCCTTTTTGCTTTACCTACTTGAATTAGTGACTGTTACCAGAAGTGTCCCAGCTGTGGAGGGGGTTTGAGTGTGTGTGCTTCCGGGCTCCCGATGGGCTCCTGGGTTAGGGGGTCTGCAGCCGTCTGGCGTTGGGTCACTCTCTGGGTCTCCCTGTGTCTTGGCAGGTGTGGGAGATGGGTGTTTGTGATGACGTTAGGGTTTAGTGAGAACTTCCCGGGTATCTAGACTTACTTTGCTGGTGAAGAAACTGAGGCATAAAACGACTTGCCCCAGGTCACACAGCCAACGATGGGCAGAGGTATGCTTTGAGACCATCTCTGTACTGAGTCAACCCACGTACACAGGAAGGTTGTAGAAGGCCTGCATTCAGGTGACCAGTGAGGGCGCACAGGACAGGGGTTGACGGATATTGCCTACTGAAACAACTTGCTCCTTGTGCTGTCAGGTGAGAGTTTTTCTGTGCCCAGCCACAGATTCTTTTTTCAAACCAAGGAGCTGTGGTAAGTCCCAAATGACAATTCAACTCTCAAGGGACATCCACAGGGCTCTGGGGTTTTCCTCGGTGCCCCTGGTAACTTTCCCGAGACAGTCCTCGGTGGCAGGAGAAGGCGCCAGCACGACGTGGTGACCGCCCTACTCTGGGAGGTGAGAGTTCTCCTTCGGTTCCATGTTGTCGATTGGCAAGATCCTGGCATTATTGATGAAGTTTTCCAAATCAGGAATGGTCAGGAAATTCAGGATCCGACTCATTTTTCCCAGGAGGACCTGCATCTTCCGAGCTGTTGAAACAATTTCCACTTCCAGGATGGCCTTCTGCTTCATTTCACTCAGCGCCTCTGGGGTTACGAACTGTGGGAATCCACAGAGAGCTCAGTGAGGATGAATGCTGCCCAGACACCGTGCTTTCCACCCCAGGATTAGGCCCCTTGGACCAGGACCGAGTTTTCTCTGGAGACTCACTCCAGGGCAAATTTGTGCTCCTAGCCTTGCCACTGGCAACACGTCCCATATTTGGCCCAGGCCTGTGATCACACAGCCACAGGGACGCGGGCTGAGACTACACTCAAGCCTGACCCCAAACCAATGGGTTACCAGCTCTGAGCCCTCGTGCAGCCTGCCTGGTTAAGGCTATCTTCCTGGGGCTGTCCGGCTCCTCCCCATGGATTCCCACCATGGGAGTGGGGTCGGGGAGACAAGCTCTACCACAGGCGGGAAAACTGTCCACAGTGTCTCCGTGTCAGTCCAACTTCGGGCTCCGGCTCTCCTGGAGCTGGTCTGGTTTTGCTGGGAGACCAGGCACTGCCCCAGGGAAGCCAGCTCTAGGCCAGCTTCTGCCTTGGTTTGTGGCCTACAGAGGCTGAGCAAAGGGTCTCCTGGACGGGGGAATAATAAAGGAGCATAGCAGTATGTTCTGTTTCTGTGAGGTATCCAGCTTGTGAAATGTTCTCACACTAGTACCTTATTTAAGCCTTACAACAATGTGGTGTCCATTTTGCAGGCAGTAACGGACACAGAAAGTGCATGAGGCCTGCCTGGGGTCTCATGGCATTTGGAGGGCTAGTATGTTCTTCCTAGGGTGCCCTGGCTGCTGGCCTCGGTGGACCTGCTGACTAGTCACGTGTGTGCTGATTTGCTTCATTTGCCCCTGACCCCCCGCCTCTGCACTGGCCCAGCTACTGGGGCTGCCAGGCCTCCTGGGTTTTCTGCCTGTACCAGCCCTTCACCTGCCCTTCCTGGGCACTGGCTCCCTTTCCTGGCCCCCTCTGTCAATGGGACCCCACTGTCATCCAAAGTATAGGGGCTCAGGTCCTCATACCCTCTCCACCCCAGCTGCTCCCTTAGCTCATCACCGCTGTGCAGGGGGAGGACTGGGGATGGTGCTGTGTACGTATATTCCTCCTCTCTACTGGGTTGGCTGCTCTGGGGGATCCAGGGTAGGTAAGGAGGTTGGGATACGGTTACTTGGGGTATAAAATGGCAGGCCTTGCTGGGCCAGGGGACCAGCTGTCCAGATCTGTTTGGAACTTTCCCAGTTTGAGCACTCAGAGTCATATGTCCAGGAAAACACCTCAGTCCTGGGCAGGCTAAACCTTCCACGTTCCCTACTTTCTTTCCCAGAATTTCATATGGCTTAATTTTGGCAGAGTCTGCTGTTTGGTTCTTCCCTCCATCAACCTACTTCTCCATCTGCTCACCTCCCAGGAAACATGTCTGTCTGTCTGTCTCCCAGACAGGCCGTCCTACTTGCAGAGATCTTGAATACTTCTCTGGTGGGTCTGTAAAGAGAGCCTTCCATGAACGGGAAAGGGGAGCCAGAGCAGGAGCAGGGTCTTGTGTGGGTCTCAGAGGGGGGCCAAGGACACCCTATTCCTCTCCTGAATTCTGGAGAGGGAAGGGTCTCAGGAGCCCACCGTCTTTCCCACTCACAGTCAGAACTCCAGGTTGTAAACTCCCCATTTGTAGGGGATTGAACTGTGGCCTCCAAAAGATATGTCTGACTCCCAATCCCTAGGACTTGTGATGGTCACTGTATTTGGAGAGAGGGTTTTAGCTGATATAATTAAGTGAACGATCTCAGGATGAGGTCATCCTGGACTTAGGGTGGGCCCTGAATCTGCTGTCTGGTGTCCTTACAAAAGAAGGGAGAGGGAGATTGGATACAGAGAAGAAGGCTGCGAGAAGGTAGAAGGTTGGAGGGATGCCGCCCCAAGCCAGGGGACACCTAGGGCCCCCAGAAGCTGGGAGAGGCAAGGAAGGATTCTTCCCAAGCTCTTTGGAGGGAGTGTGGCCCTGCTGACACCTGGAATTCAGACTTCTAGCCTCCAGAGCTGTGAGAGCTGAAGTTTTTGTTTTACACCAACCAGTTTGTGGTCATTTGTCATGGCAGCCGTAGGACGTGAACACACCTTTACTACTTTCTTGCCCAGCCTAGGCTGAGCCCCCTGAACCTCCAGGTGCTCCTTTGCTGGGAGATGAGTGATTTGGGGGAGAAGAGGACACCAAGGACAGGTGTGGGAACACAGATTTCCCCATGGTTTCTGTCCCGGCCAACTGACAGGGCTGATGTGAGTGTCAGATGAGAAGATGTATGTTGACATCTTTGCTTTATTGTCTGGCTTGCATCTGGGCTCTTTGAGGCTGTCTGGTTCCTCAGCTCGGAATCTCTAGGTGCTGGGAGTCTTGAGGGGCTCGGAGCGTAAATGAACGCCTCTGTCAAGCATCAGGTCAACAGAGGTGGCCAGGTTTCTCTCTGGGTCGTGGTGGTGTAGAACATGGCCCAGAAAGAGGCCCGTGGCATGGCCCAGTGGGCACCTTCCTGGCGGAGGGAATTGAGACCTTACCTTGTACTTGGTGCCCAGGTTTAAGAAGATTTGCTTCTTTTGGTGGCTGAAGCAGAAGATGATCTTATCCTGGCTCCTTATTTGTACCTTGATGTACTGGTTGATTTTCAAGGAGATGGACTGGAAAGGGGGCGCATGGACATGGAGGCTCAAGTCCCACCAGTTCCAGGCCTTCTGGTGTTTGCCTTTAGGGAAGTAGTAGCCCAGGTTTTGGCTCAGGCTCACCCTAGACCGAGAAGGGATCAGGCAACACTTTTTAAAAAGATTTATTTATTTCTTATTTATTTGAGAGAGAGCACAAGCAGGGGGAGGACAGACTCCCTGCTGAGCAGGAAGCCCGATGTGGGACTTGATCCCAGGATCCTGGGATCACAACCTGAGCCCAAGACGATTAACTGACCCAGCCACCCAGGAGCCCCTTTTGCCCATAATTTTATGTATAACTTTGGGTAAGTCACTTACATTCTCTAAGTTTCTTTGTCAAAAAAATAAAAGTAGGGGCGCCTGGGTGGCTCAGTTGGTTAAGCAACTGCCTTTGGCCCAGGTCATGATCCTGGAGTCCTGGGTTCAAGCCCCACATCAGGCTCCCTGCTCAGCAGGGAGCTGCTTCTCCTGCTGATCTCTCTCTTCTCATGCTCTCTCTCTCAAATAAATAAATAAAATATAAAAAAAAAAAATTAAAAAAAAATAAAAAATAAAAGTAGTTCCTAGATTTCCCTAAGGTCTCTTCTGGCCCTAAAAGGAAGTGTCATTATGGAAAAGAGGCCCTACAGAATGTAGCCAGATACTATTTGAACTAATTGGCTAAGTTTCTTGACCATTGGCCACCTGGTACTTCTTTTACCTTTCAGACATCAGTTTCTATACAAAAGGCCCTCAGGGCAGGGCAGATACTTCTGAGAACAAAGTTGTCAATTAGGAAATAGCTTTTAAAAACTCAAAGAAAAAAAAAGAAAAAGAGAAAAGCAAAAAACACACAAAATTTAAAAACTCAAAGAATATTTAAGAAACTGTTCTTAAGGGGTGCCTGGGTGGTACAGCTGGTTATGTGTCTGACTCTTGGATCCAGCTCAGGTCATGATTTCAGGGTTGTGGGATCAAGCCCTGCAGCTCAAGACTCTCTTTTCCTCTGTTTTGCCCAGCCCTTCCCTGCTGCTCTCAAAAAAAAAAAAAAAAAAAAAAGAAAGAAAAAAAAATCTTAAAAAAAAAAAAAGAAAAAGAAAATAGTCTTAAAAACCAAGACTGGTAGAGTAAAAATATTTTGGGGGGATTAAAAGCAAAAGTCTGGTTTTGACTACCAGGAAGAAAGGAAGTATAAAGTTGATATAAGATGATAGGCCTTTCCTACTCCATGACCACTTAGCAGGGAAGGGAAGAGGGAAATCCTAAAAAAAACCAAAAACCAAAAAATGGAGTACTTACCCTCAAAAAGATGGAGAAAGATTCTGAAGTTTGATTTGGTAAGATGAAGTTTCCCACCATGGCCAGAAATGGGAACTTAGGAACTAAGTTCAGTGATCATGAAATACTTAGAAATTTGTTTTTTGGGCATGATACATGTGTATCCAAAGCCCTCACCACACCCTCCTTTCTGAGGCGTCTGGGACAGAGGGGCCCTGGGTCCTTCTAAGATGATTCTCACTGGGCTTGACTCTAAGGAAGTGTAGAGGACATGGAACCAAGAGAAGTGATCACAGTGAGTCTCTGATGGCTATTTTACCCTTAGGGAAGCAATGGCAACAAGGACAGAGTGCCTTCCTGCAGGTCAGGGACCTGTCTTGCTGCCACCATGATACCCATCTCCCCGTTTGCAACATGTGTGGGTCAGAGAAACAAATTCACAAGCGAATGAGAGAGAGAGAGAGAAAGAGAGACCAACCTAACCCGGTGAGAGAGGACAGCTGTGTGGACTGGGAATCAACCCTTAACCACACTGCCTCTCTGTGGGGAGGCGTGTGTGGGACCCCCAACCCAAACTTACCAGACTTCTTTGTTTTCATCATAGAAGGTGGCATGGCCAGAGTTGTCGATAAGGGCCTGGACACACCTTTCTTCACTGTCTTCCAGAATGATGAATGTTAACTCTCTCTGTTTTGTACTGAGGATGAGCAGAGCCAGCTTTCCTGACGGATAGCTGGAAGATAGTTAAGGCACATGCAGCCCCTTGTGGTCCCCTGGGAAAGCCCCTTGTGTCCCCTGGGGAGGACAGGGGCCTCAGAAAGACCACGCCCCAGCCCTGACCCACATACTTTTCAGGTGCCATGTGTGTTAATGTGAGTGGCCCTGGGCTTAGGTGGATACTGTATCTGGCCTGATCCATCAGGAAAGAGGATTTGGAAGACCGTCTCACTGGGATAGAGGGTTAATTTTACATCATGGTGAGGTACCTGGGAAGAAGAGATGAGCTTATTATAAAAAGTGCACAGGGGCTGATTGTCCCCAATTCAGAGTATGGTGTTGTCACTAGAGTGCTCGGATTGGTTTGCTCTCCGAACGCCCACATTGCCACTCTACCATCACTACCCCACCCATCACTACTGCCACCTTGCTGAGGATTCTGGGTAGGAAACCTCTCAGGGCCTCCTTGGTTTACTCATCTGTGTGACCAGGAGCCAGAGGGGGAACACTTTGTATGTTTGTACGTGTGCGTGCAGATTTTACTGTCATTTCAATTCTCTAATGGTAATTGGTTCTTTTTCTTTCTTTTTTCTTTAAGAGACTTTATTTATCTGAGAGGGAGAGAGAACACAAACCGGGGGCGGGGGGTGAGGTGGGGAGAGGAGCAGATGGACAAGCAGACTCCCTGTTGACAGGGACATGAGACTTGATCTCAGGACCCCGAGATCATACCTGAGCCAAAGTCCAGACACTTAACCAACTGAGCCACCCGGGGGCCCTGGTTATTGGTTGTTTTAGTTTTCTAGGGCTGCTGTAACAAAATAAGCCAAGGAGGCACTTTAAAACTACAGAAATTTATTTTCTTACAGAGGTGGAGGCCAGAAGTCTGAAATCAAGGTGTCCGCAGGGTTAGCTCTTTCTGGAGGCTCCAGGAAGAATTTCTTCTGTGCCTCTCTCCTGGGTTGTGGTGACGACCTGCAATCCTTGTTCCTTGCTTGGCCTGTCTGTGCATGGCAGCAGTGTCTACCTCCATCACCGTGTGCCGTCCTCCCTGGGCCTCTGTGTCTTCACATGGCCATCTTCTTGAAAGAACACCCATCACGCTTGATTAGGGGCCCACCTCACTTCAGCATGACCTCCTCTTAACCACATCCTTTTTTTTTTTTTTTTAATATTTTATTTTTTATTTGACAGAGATCATAAGTAGGCAGAGAGGCAGGCAGAGTGAGAGGGGGAAGCAGGCTGTCCGCAGAGCAGAGAGCCCGATGCGGGGCTCGATCCCAGGACCCCGAGATCATGACCTGAGCTGAAGGCAGAGGCTCAAACCACCGAGCCACCCAGGTGCCCCTAGGACATTGTTCATCTTAGGTAAATTTTCAAATTTATTATCCTAAAACTATTGTCATATGGTATTTAAAAAAAAAAAACCTCTACTGTCTCTGTAGTTATGACTTTGTCTTCATTCTTTTTATCATGACTATCTTCTCTCTCTCTCTTTTTTTTCCTGGATAAACCTCATCTGAAGATTTGCCTGTTTTACTAGTATTTTCAGAGAGCTGGCTTTTGGTTTGTTTATTCTATTTGTTTCCCATTGTATCAATTTTTAGTCTTAATGTTATCATTTACATACTAGTACCTTCTGTAGTTTTTTATATTACTCTATTTTATAATTCCTTGAATTGAATATTGAGCTCATTGGTTTTCATCTTTCTTCTTCTCAATCCTTCTACTCTTTTTTTTTTTTTTTTAAAGATTTTATTTATTTCTTTGACAGAGAGAGATCACAAGTAGGCAGAGAGGCAGTCAGAGGGAAAGAGAGGAGGAAGCATGCTCCCTGCCAAGCAGAGCCCGATGCGGGGACCTGAGCTGAAGGCAGAGGCTTAACCCACTGAGCCACACAGGCACCCAATCCTTCCTAATATGTATTTTTATTATGTTACGTTAGTCACCATACAGTACATTATTAGTTTTATTTTTTTAAGATTTATTTATTTATTTATTTGACGGAGATCAGAAGTAGGCAGAGAGACAGGCAGAGAGAGGAGGAAGCAGGCTCCCCACCGAGCAGAGAGCCTGACGCGGGGCTCGACCCCAGGATCACGACCTGAGCTGAAGGCAGAGGCTTTAACCCACTGAGCCACCCAGGTGCCCCAGTACATTATTAGTTTTTGATGTAGTGTTCCACGATTCAAGAGCACGTATTGCATGGAATACTCAGTGCTTCCTGCAATACATGCTCTCCTTAATACCCATCACCAGGCTTCATCAAGATCAAAAGCTTCTGCACAGTAAAGGAAACAGACAACAAAACAAGAGACAACCCACAGATTGGGAGAAGATATTTGCAAATGACACTACAGATAAAGGGCTGGTATCCAAGATCTATAAAGAACTTTTCAAACTCAGCACCCAAAAAACAATCAAGTCAAAAGACGGGCAGAAGATATGAAGAGACACTTCTCCAAAGAAGACATACAAATGGCTAACAGACTTTTAAAAATATATGAAAAAATATTCAACATCATTAGCCATAAGGGAAATTTGAATCAGTACTCCTTAATATCAGCATTAAAAGTTATAGCACTGCTCTCAACATACCATTTTAGCTGTTTCCCATGCAAATAGAAATGTTTACCTTTCATTCCATTCTAAATATTTCTGAATTTCCAGTGTGATCTCTTCTTTGACACACAATTTATTTGCAAGTGGGTTTTTAAATTTGCAAATGCACGGTGTGCATCTGGGTGATGTTATTATGACTCATTAAAACTCACTGGGGTGGGTGCCTGGGTGGCTCAGTCACTAGGCATCTGCCTTCGGCTCAGGTCATAATCCCAGAGTCCTGGGATCGAGTCCCGTCAGGCTCCCTGCTCAGTGGGAGTCTGCTTCTCCCTCTCCCATTCCTCCTGCTTGTGTTCCTTCTCTTGCTGTGTCTGTCAAAAAAGTGAAATCTTTAAAAAACAAAACAAAACAAAAAACCCCACTGGGGTAAGAGGACATAGTCTATGTGATATCAGCTGTTGAGTGTTTGCTGAGGCTTGTTTTGTGGCCCAGTGTGTCCTCAGTTATTGGAGCTGTTCACATGTGGCTATTTCCTTATGAAGGACACGTGTCCTTGTCTTGTGTTTCCATGTGGGCACGAACACCCAAGCCTCTGGATTATTTGGATGAGCTGCTCTCCCGCCTCTCGCCCTCCGCTCCCAGCACACGGCCCCACCTCACCACCCCCTGCTTGCACGCTCATTCCTCCGGTGTCTTGGTTTCTCTCTCCTGGTGTTGACACTGCCTCTTGGTTTCTTACACATTCTGCTCTGTATTTCTGACACTTTTTACATGTCATCTACATTTTCCAGATGTTTGCAGTAGGAAAGCTTTTCGGGTCATCTAGTGTCCCACATTGCTCTAAATGGGTCCGTGGTTCTCCAGCTATTATTTTTAACTGTTGAAGCCGCTTTGTTCAAGAAAGCTTACAGCAGAATGCCCAGATCTGAGATGATCAAAGACAAAGCTGCAGCTTTCTGAAGAGCTTCGGGCATGCCTTGGAATGCCAGAATCTGGGCATCCAGGTGAGAACCACTTGAGGTGACAAAAGTCTGCAAACTGACTCCATCCCTACACCCAGCACTGTGCCGACCACTTTCTTCCACAGTACAAGGACCCTACTAGGTAGACACGATCATTGGCTCCCCTGAAGATGAGGGCAGTTGACATACACAAAGCTGTCCAGTGAGGGGAGAGCCAGAGGCCCGCGATCTGCCCCTTGCCTACAGGCTCGTCCGTGGAACACGCTGCTTCCAACCATTCAGCTCCCGGCTACTTCCCACATTCAGTCTGCACATCACTGCCCTTTCCTGGTTTAACCCAAAAAAGTGCTTTGCAAAGACACCGGGGTTGGTTTGTTCCTGATGGCCCGGAAGGAGCTTCTAGCTATTGCTCATGGGAGAGGATATTTGTATTTTAGGTCTTATTTTCACACACCCCCTGAAAGCCTTACTTCCTTGAGATGCTATCTGCCTGTCAAATTCAGTTTTCATGGAATGATGTTTTCCTGCGAGGAGGACCCCACGGGCAAAGCAAAATCTCTGACCTGGAGGTGGACTTGTCACATTTTCTCTCACTGGGAATTATGAAATGTATAAGTGGCTTCTCTAAAAGCCGATGCCTCATCACCATTTGTGTGGGGACGGAGTCTGAGACTAGGAGCTACCTAGTCTTACCTACCTAAGAGAGGAGGGACTACATCTCTGGCCCTTCCTTCATTTCTGCTAGAGTGGAAACTCTGCCTCTGGAGCCAGGCCCTGTGCTGTGAGAGATGTCCCTCTGGCCCTGAGCTCTCCCTGCCCGCTCGGTATCTGATGGCTCCTGGGCCGGCCAGGCTGCTCTCTGCTGGAAGGCCAGCACACACTTAGAAACAGGGCTACCTGGAATTTAGTGCCCATTTGTAGAAACAAAAAACTACCCAGTGTCCCACTCCTCACCGGCCTTTTGGTCAGCCCAAAGTGTATGGTGGGTTAGGAAGGAACTGCAGCTTAGAGGTTTTGGTGAGAACCTTCCGTTGGCTGTAGGGAGGGCATTTAAGATTGGTCTGGGGACAGGGGCGCCTGGGTGGCTCAGTGGGTTAAAGCCTCTGCCTTCGGCTCAGGTCATGATCCCGGGGTCCTGGTATCGAGCCCCGCATCGGGCTCTCTGCTCAGCAGGGAGCCTGCTTCCCCCCTCTCTCTCTGCCTGCCTCTCTGCCTACTTGTGACCTCTCTCTGTCAAATAAATAAATAAAATCTAAAAAAAAAAAAAAAAGATTGGTCTGGGGACAGACGCACCACAGGAGCAAAAGCTCTGAGGCAGGCCAGGCAAGGGATTATGGGAACCCTGGAGTCCACCAGCCCAGCCGGAGTAAGAAACCAAATAAGGTGTCACTGGTATATTGGAGGTGAGGAAGCTGAAGGCCTTTGAGGGCTTCCCACACCATCACCATTCCATGTCTGGTACAACCAAGAGATTCCCCTGGCTTTCCCTTGATTTCTCTGACTGCGGGAGTTCTGGCTGGTCCACTGAATTCCCTTCTTCATTCATGTGGGCCCAAGAGATGAAGGGATATCGAACTTTCCATTCCTTTCTGGAGTGTAAAAGAGTCATACTTTGGTTGAGAGTGTTGGTTTCTGGTTCTGTCCTACTTTTGCCACAAGGTGAGGCCAGCCTCATCACTTTAGGATGTTTGGTTATTTTTCTGCTTAGTGCCGACTGTTTTCATTTTCCTCTGGACACACAACAGAAATCCATTTCCCAGCTCTCTTGCATCTAGGTGGCATCATGTGACTTCCTTCTTTTGGTTGATAAAATTTAAGCCTAGATCATGACTTCATTTCCTGTCCATGCAGTGGGACACAAAGGACTCCAAGATGGCGGAGACCCTTAATGAAAGAGCCCAAATTCCCAGGAGCCAGCCTCAAGGAGAGCCACTCCAGAGAACCAGGAGACTCAAATAAGATGTGATGTGAGCAAGAAACATACATCTGGTTATTAATTTGAGAACTGTTTCAGAAGGAGGCTCTGTGTCTGTGTGGTAGTCATTTTTAAGATTTTTTGGGTCTCACTAGTAGAGATGGCAATATCATACTTATCCCATAAAATTGTTGGGAAAAGCTCAGCTTACATGACATGGAGAAGTGCTTTATGACTTGCATGGTGTTACACAAATGTGAGGTTCCATGAGGCTTCTTGTGTTCTCCAGTTTAGTAAATAGTAATGTAGCATTTACTCAGCTGCCCAAGCCGAAAGTCTTAGATTTGTCCTTTCATCTTTTCTTTCTCTCACATGTATTCAGTGTAACAGAAGGCCTTTTTGATTCTTCCTTCAAAAAATATCCCAAATCCGACTGCTTTCCACCACCTCTCCTGCCCTCATCCTAGTTGAGATGTCCATCATCTTTCACCTGAATTGATACCCTGGCTCTCAGCTGAACTTCCCGCCTCCATTCTTGCCTGATTAAATCTATTCTCCCTACATAGCCAGAAACATTCTTCTAGCGCATTATAATCAGATGATGTTCCTCCCTTGCTCCAGATCCTCGTGACTTCATCTCATCCTTAGGATAAAATCTAAAGTCTTACTATGACCCATGAGGCTCTACCTGACCCGGACAACTCTGCTCATTCCCTATCCTTCTCTCACTTGCCCACAGCTGTCCTTGACCTCTTTGCTCTGGCCCTCATTTCATACGTGCCTAGACTCAAAGGACACTTCCCCACCTGCCCCGTGGGTATGAAAGCAACTCACACCCTCCCCGGCCAACAACTCCCGAGCCCCTTGTGCTGCCTTATCCATGGTTCTTAAAAATACCTGACATAGCACTCAACAGTTTGTTATACGTTGGCTGTCTCCTCACTTGGAACATAAATTCCATGGGCACAGGGGCTTTTTTTATTCGCCCTTGTATCTCCAGCCTCCTATATGAGGCCCTGGCATAGTAGGTTCTTACTTGATGTATTCAGAAGGCATAAAGCCTATCACATCTTCCTCATTCCCACTTCAGTGACTCTTTTTTGAGCTTCAGACCTGGTTGTTCACTCACTCTGAATGTTCTAGTATTTTGAGAGGTTTTTACTTATGTATAGTATCCAAATACTGTAATAAACATTTTTTAAATATACCATGTGTTTTTATTTTTTATTTCTATTTTTTTTAAGATTTTATTTGTTCATTTGACAGACAGAGATCACAGGTAGGCAGAGAGGCAGGCAGAGAGAGAGGAAGGGAAGCAGGCTCTCCGCCGAGCAGAGAGCCGGATGTGGGGCTCGATCTCAGGACCCTAAGATCATGACCTGAGCCGAAAGCAGAGGCTTTAACCTACTGAGCCACCCAGGCGTCCCCCATGTGTTTTATTTAATAGGCTTTATTTTTTAGAGTAGATGCTAGCAAAATTGAGCAGACACTACAGAGATTTCCATATATCCTTTGTCCCTACACCCACGCACAGCCGCCTCCACTTTCTACACCCTGAACCACAGTGTCCATTACACTCAAGGAATGTACACTGGCACATCATTATTTCCCAGAATCCATAGGTTACATTAGGGTCCCCTCTTGGTGTTATATATCCTATAGGTTTGGAAAATGTATAATGGCATGTGTCCACCACTACTGTATCATACAGACTATTTTTACTGCCCTAAAAATTCTCCATGCTCAACCTATTCATTCCTCCTTTACATTGTTTCTGTAGTTTTGCCTTATAGTTGGAGTGACTCTAGGACTTATGTCATGTAGTAGGAACCCTACAATATGCAGACTTTTCAGATTAGCCTCCTTGACTTAGTGATATGAAGTTAAGTCTCCTCCATGTCTTTCTTGGCTTGATAGCTCATTTTCTTTTAGCACTGGGTAATATTCCATTGGATGTACCAGTTTATTTACCCATTTACTATGTGATTGATTTTTTTATATAGATTTTTAATTTATTACAGGATGTAATTTATGTATTGTAATATATATTTCCTTTATTCTCCTCCCAATCCCATCCAGTTGCCTAAGTCAGGCCCTGCAGGGAGAGGAATCTCAATGAACCCAAGCAAAAACCCCAGTTAATCTTCCCATAACCCACACACTCAAGTGTGCCTCTCTATGTAGAGCACAGTTTTCTTGTTTGATTTCACGTTGCATGTTAGTTCTGATGGCTCCCTGATGGTGTGTGTGTATGTCTCATCTGAGCAAAAACCCCACACAAAGCGAAAACCCCAAGGCACTGCCCTACCTACCTCAGTCTTGCTCTGTACCCATTCTGTATCTACTTCTAATTTCTTCTTAGGATGAGCAACATGACGGGGTTTTCTGACTTCTGTCACAGACTCCTCGACTTGTGGTGGCTGATTCCATAATTGAAATGTGAAAGTAGAAATATCTGGGCCTGCTGTGGAGGTTCTGGGGTTAAGTAAGTCTGAGAGAGAAGAGAAAAAGTTTAGACCTATCTTTCTCAGGGCACCAAAGAGAGGACAAGGGTTTGAGATATTCCCCCAAATAACGAAGGCTGCCCAGTAAGTAGAAAGAGTAAACCTTTGGAGAGAAACATAGGCGTTGAATTTCCAGCTTTCTCATTTTCTGCATTCATTCATTCAACATATATTTATCAAGACCTATGGTGTGCCAGCCCAGGGCTAGTGCCAGACACTGTGCTAAGACTAATCAGGCCAGACTTGGGAATGCTGGGGGTGACATGCCAGCCCCATGCCACTAACCGGACTGGCTGTTAAACTGTTCATTTAAAAAATAGGTGAAAGTGGGGCATCATTAAAAAAAAAAAAGGAAACATACTCTAAACATGCTATTTTACCTTAAAACCTAAATGTGTATTAGCACGCCATTTTGAAATGAGGGCAGAGTCTTTCCTTTGTGGGTGGATCTGATGATGGGCTCTGTGGTCATTTTTGCTCAAAACACGTTCATAATTTATTATCTATAATTTTCAGTTTTGGTAGTTTCTAAATAGTCTGAATGCAGAATCACGGACTTTAAAAAGTTCTATCTACCTCAATCTTTTTTTTGTTGTTAAATCTTCATGCTTAGAAATTTCCAAACTTTTTTTTTTTTTTTTAAGATTTTATCTATTTATTTTGACAGAGAGAGATCACAAGTAGGCAGAGAGGCAGGCAGAGAGAGAGGGGGAAGCAGGCTCGAGAGCCTGATGTGGGGTTCAATTCTAGGACCCTGAGATCGTGACCTGAGCTGAAGGCAGAGGCTTTAACCCACTGAGCCACCCAAGGGCCCCTATTCCTCAATCTTTAATGTATGTTTTATTCACATCTAATTTAAAGCGGTTTTTTATTTTTTTTAATTTTTAAAAAAATTTTTTAAAGATTTTATTTATTATTTATTCGACAGACAGAGATCACAAGGAGGCAGAGAGAGGAGGAAGCAGGCTCTCCAAGAAGCAGAGAGCCCTATGCGGGGCTCGATCCCAGGACTCCAGGATCATGACCTGAGCTGAAGGCAGAGGCTTTAACCCACTGAGCCACCCAGGTGCCCCTAAAGCGGTTTTTTAAAAAGCTATTTTTCTATTTTTTTTTTTTTTTTTTTTTTTTTTTTAGCCATTCAGCTTGTTTTCCACAGCATAAAGTTTCCTTTTATCATCATTTCTGTCCATTTTGATAACCATTGAATTTTGGAACTAAATGAGGAGGGCTGCTGAGGAACAACCACACTCCCAGTGACTGTCTGCGGACATCAGACAAAAAGCCAGAACCCAGGGGCCAGAGTGGCCCAGTTCCCTTGGGGTGGAGGGTATCAGTTAAGAGAGCTTCCTTTTCCCACCACTGAGGTCAGCACTTTTGGAGGAGGTCAGTGGGAGCAGGTGGCCACCGGTTGACCTCTGACCTAGAGCCAGGCAATCAGAAACTCCTCACCTGCTCCCCATCCTTGGAATGAGCCTTCCACCGCACCCCCCCGCCCCCGGCCCTTCCCACAGCCAGAGCCATTTTCAAGGACACCGCCTTGAGAGAGCCATGTGGAGTTGAGACCTGGGACCGAACCCAGTGCAGGCCTCTAGGTCAACTTGCAAGATCCTGGCAGGTGGGCGTGGACATCTACTTGTCTCTCAGCTGCCCAAGATGAGCCTCGGAAGTAAGTTCTCTTGCTTATTGAGACGGCCACTGAGCAGTCTGGAGAGGGCTTTCTTGAGTCTCTCCTTTGTCTCCAGTTTCTAATTTCAACGGGAGCCCTGCCAAGGTGTCCCCCAGGGGCCAGGAGAGGTCCCAGGAGGGGACCCAAGGAGGCCTGGAGGCTGAGGAGACAGCCAGGGAAGTAAGCTTCTGACAGGTGAGAGGAATTCACAGTATAAGCATGGTGTGGTGGAAGGACTCAGTGCGACAGTGAGAGGTGACCGGCGACTCCAGGGAGTCAGGCAGGGCGTTCCCTTGATCATTCATTCAGTAAAGATCTGTGTACCTGGGGCCCAGAACTGTCCTCGGTATCGGGGATTGCTATAGTCCCTGCTTTCCATTCTAGTAGAGGAGGTCGATGCTAAACAAGTGAGCGGATACAGCTTAACATGCCAAATGGCTGGGAGCGCTTTGAAGAAAAGTCAGATGGGGTGAAAAGGGTGGAAAATGTGTGTGTGCGCACGCGCGCGTGCACATGCACATAGGTGTATGGGCACTGGCTTATAAAGGTTAGCCATGGGAACTATTTCTGAGAAGGTGACAGTTAAGCGGAGACCTGAATAAAGTGAGGGAGCAAGCCACAGAGATATTGGAGCCAAGAGTGGTCTAGACAGGGGCACCTGGGTGGCTCAGTGGGTTAAGCCTCTGCTTTCGGCTCAGGTCATGATCTCAGGGTCCTGGGATCAAGCCCCGCGTCAGGCTCTCTGCTCAGCGAGGAGCCTGCTTCCCCTCTCTCTCTCTGCCTGCCTCTCTGCCTACTTGTGATCTCTGTCTGTCAAATAAATAAATAAAATCTTAAAAAAAAAAAAGAGTGCTATAGATAGAGGAACAGCAAATACAAAGGCCCTGTGGTAGGGGATGCCTGGCCCATTCCATGAAGAACAAAAGAGCCCGTGTGTCTGGAGGGGAAGAACAGAGGGCTTTCTAAGCCACATGAGGAAGGTGGGCAATTTCCTGGAGGCAGTGGAGGGCCAATGAGAAGTTTTAAAAAGATTATTCAGGAAATAATGCAAAGGAAGACCTGAGAAAAGAGAAGAAAGGAGTCGGGAGACAAGAGAGAGCTCCTTTCAGGGGAGAGATGAAGGTGCCTGAGGTAGAGTCAGTGAGAATGGGGAGGGGTGGCTGGGGAATGGGAGAAGAATCTAGAACCATGGTACATCTGAGGAACTAAAGCGGCCACCGAGTAGAGCTCAGAGAGGCAGAAATAGGTGGCAGGGCAGGGTCATTTGGAGACCTGCGTAGGAAGTTTGGAAGCAGGTCTCAGTCTCCCTGTGAGGAGCACCTCCCTGCTCTAGTACCCACTTACAAATGATAATGATTTGTCAGAGGGAAAAGAGACATGAGCCCAGCTGTGGTTCCTGAGTGTCCATTAGAAATTAATAGAAAACATTTCAGAAAAAGGTGAAGATAAAAGGAGACATTTATATGTTCATTTTGTTTCCCTGTCAGAATGCTAAAATCATGGACACTCTGGTCTGAGCTGTACTTCAGCTCTGCTATGATGAGGGTGAGGCTTTAGACCACCCTTCTGAGCCTTGGTTTCCTTAAAATAGGATGATGCTGTCTATAGAGACCTATGGAGTTACTGTGAATATTGCCGGCTGGGCGCCGGCCACCCGGGGAGGGTACAGAGATCTGTGGCCTTCACGCAGGGAACTTTGAATTTTGACAGTTCATGATTCAGGATGTGTAGTATTCTCCCACCTCTTTTCCCAGACGAGGTGGTTCTGAACAGGAAAGGCTATTTAATTTGAGAGGCTCCATGCAAAATGAAAATGCAGGGGTCCTCGTTCTAAAATTATTAAGAATTTCAAGACAGTGACAGCAGTGTCACCAAGCACAGGGCCTCTCTAAGTATGGGGCCCCGAGGGACTGATCACAGGTCCCACACCCATGCACCCAGCCTGGGCTCAGAAATCGGTGTGTGCAGAGACTTGGGGCTGTGTGCCTAGAATGGGAATGGTCTGCCTACCAGAAGTAAATGAGTTTGTATCTCAAAGAGGCTGGGAGGTTTCTTTGGGACTGGTTACAATAAGAGCGTGAAGGGGTTGCCTTTTATCTATTTGAAATGTTGCTCTCTTTTTTTGTCTAAAAAGCTCAAACCTTCTAGGCTTCAGCTGTCCCGAGGAGCAGGGAGTGGGCAGGAGTGGTGGTGAGGCACTATGGGAATCCGGCCCCATCAAATCTCATTTGCCAGTTGGAAGTCCTACCCTGGCCATGTGACAGTGGAGTATCCTGGTAGGCCTTAATTTCCCATAGGAATAAACAAACAGACAAACAAACAAAATCATGTATGCCTACACCATCAAACAAAACACTTATTGAGTGCCTACTGTGTGCTTTGCTTGAAGGTGCCAAGGGATGAAAGACACAGGTGTCTATAGCCCAGAGGGAACAGAACTATGAGCAGTAGACAAGTATAGCATTGTAAGTGGAAGAGATTTTAGTTGTGTTTTGGCAGCCTAGCATCTGAAACCCCCTCCTTGTTTTGGGGGCACCCCACTGTGTGAGCCTGGATGAAAGGCAGGGCCTTCTTACTATGGAAATTGAAGGTAGCCATTCTTCTCCTTGCCTCCTAACTCCAGTGAGGACACGAGAGCTAGGCTTAGGAGGCCCCCACTTTTTCTTCTCCAGACACACTGGCCTTTTGTTGTTCATTGAACATGGCAAGGGGATGAGCCCCAGGTTTGGCCTGAGAGGTCTTGGACAGAATGTGGCTTGTGCCCACACAATGGCTGGATGATCTCAGGTTAAGTCTCCTCCTCACCTCCCTGAGCCTTAGCTGCTTTATCCTGCTTCACATGGTTAGGAAGATTCGTTTGGATCATATGGAATATGTGAGAGAACCTAGTCCACAGCAGTTACTCCTGAAGAGTGAGGTCAGGGGCATAAATCGGTGTTAGGGGATGGGAACACGGTCTTGGGAAGGAATCTGAGGCTCAGCGAGAAACTGGTTAGGACTGGTTAGCCATGTCTGCCATGGGTATTCTTGCCATTTCTACATTAGTTGTATCTAGTCATCTGAAAGGTAAGTAGTGGCTTTGAGTTTCTGAATGAAGTAGACTCACAGCTTAGACTCTTGGCCCAAGTTTCCACAATGAGACTTAAAGACATTGGCAACCTCCATGATTGGCAAATCTTAACAGCTGGATGTAGATGCATTCAGTATCTGATCTAGGTAGTCCCTCAAATCTAGGTTAAATCCTTTCCTATGGGGCTGCTTAGGCTCTTCTTCCCACTCTAGTACTTCGCCCTTGTGTTTGTAAATGCCACTGCTTTCTTATCTATCCTCATCCATGCCCCCCACCCCAGAAAGGATAAGCTGGCCCCAGACTGTGTCCATCTTGCTTGATGTTTTATCCCTAGCATTTAGGACCTTGCAAACCCAGTAGGTGCTCAAGCTAGGCAAGGAGCATTTCTGCCTCCTTTAGGATACATGGCAGAAGGTGAGAGGCAGCCGGATGCCCATAGGAGAGCTGATCACAGGATGGAAAATGGGAGAGCGGTCCTTACTTTCACGTTTCTTCATAATCCAGAGGATCGTTGTTCTGTATTTTTCAAAATTTTTCTTCAACCTAAAAGGAATGTGAATTACCTTTAAAAGCTGGGACTTTCGGGCTCTCTGCTTAGCAGGGAGCCTGCTTCCCTTCCTCTCTCTCTGCCTGCCTCTCTGCCTACTTGTGATCTCGGTCTGTCAAATGAATAAATAAAATAAAAAGCTGGGACTAAACTCATGTGTACATGTCATGCTATGCATTGTAGATAGTGCTAGAGCCTCCCGGGTGTTTTTCATAGTTGAAAAATCGGGCCTATGGCTCTGCTTTCAGACTCTGTTTTTCTTCCAGTCGGGACTCAGGAATAAAGGGACAGCACATGGTATTGACTCAGTGCTTGCCTCCTGGACTCTAAGCTGACCCCCAAACCATTCAAAATGAATTTAATAAGGATCATCGGGAGCTGGGACAGGGCTGGAAAGTCCAAATGCAAGCCTGGCTTTATGAGTTAAGCTCACGTGGTCTGATCTTTCAATGGCTTGTGCATATCCCAGGGAAGGTTACATTTGCAAGTGGCTGGGAGGAACAGCACTGCACAGTCACTCGAGACCCCTTTGCATGGAGTGGAAGCATTTCCAATAATCTTATTCAAAATGACTTATCGTGAAAGCCACACTGAGGTACAGCTCTTCAAAGGATCAAGCCCTTACCCCCCTCGCGTGTCCATATACAAAGCAAGTCATCTTTGGACTGCAATGGCTGGGGCTGTTTTACTTTTAAATAAGGGTAGTCTCCAGGATGTTTCCTGGTTCTCAGATCACAGCTCCTTTGAAAGGGAATGTGTTGGAAGGAGTGAGCTTCCCAGGCTTAACTGGATTTGAGAAAGAAGAAGACATTTGACAGGACAGATTTTAAGTTCTCAGTTTGGATTCCTCAAGGGGAGCAGAATAATTTAACCCCAAGTAACTCCAGGAAGCAAATGCCTTTTGCTGGGAAGGGCTGAGCAGCTGTTTTCCCTGGCAGGGAGCACGTTTCCTGTTTGTACTTTGGAAGCAATGGTGGAACTTGAGAACGAGCTCTTCATGGCCCATTTGTAGCGAACGTTTTTTGTTTTATCTACAAGCACTTTGAGTGGAATTAAAGCAGTTACCTAGCCAGCCATCCTCTGTGAAGGAGTAAGGACCTAACTGGGGGTAGGGTGAAGCCTGACCTACAGGCTGAGAGCAGGACACCAAAGGTATGCAAGAGTAAACTCCAGTGAGGGGACCCAGCCAGAGGCACCCAAGGCCCTCTGGGAGATGTTGCTCCCTTGGCTCCTCACCCACTTTCCAAGCTGGTGGAATTCTTGCCAGCTAACTTCTCAACAGCAGAGACATTGAGATACACACTGCTCTAGCGATCAGCACCCAGTAGATCAGCACGTAGTAGGTGCTCAGGAAATATGTGTTGAGTTCAGTTAGATTAGAATGAACTTTGGTTATGGACTTCAATGGGATGGAACGGGTGGGGGCAGTGTCACATAGGAAGCGGGATAACTTACATGGAGGTTACTTTGAATTTGTTTTTGTAGCTGTCCAAGGAATTGAAAGCTTGGATGGTCTTTGTGTTTTGCTTCCTAGAGAAGCCTCAGGGGTCTCTGGCTCCAGGAGTCTACTGAGCCCAAAGCAGAAGTCTTCTTGGTCTTTGTGAAAGCTTCAACTCCTCTAGGAGGTTATGTGGGGCGCCCTGTGTCCCTACAGCCTGTTCCTTGGTGCCATTGCCAGAGTCTGCAATAGATGTACAGGAGGCCTAAACGTGCTTCTTGCTTGCTAAGGTTTCTGGTAGCTGAATAAATGAAAATTCAGGTTTCCACGCATCACAGACTGGAAGTACTAACAGAGTTTGGGAGCATTTTGTGACCTGGGACCATGACAACTAGGAAGACTTGGTGCCAGGAAGTGTGCAGTAACCTTATTTGCCCCACTCCAGTTGGGGATTCTGGCCATGACTCCCAGGTCAGTGCAGCTCATGGCTTTTCCCACTCCAGGGAGCACAGAAGAGCATTGGCTAACCTATGATGCAGATGCCTAGGATCTTGATCTCCCATTGTCCCCTCTCTTACAAGGCCAGGTCTCTGAGCCTTGCTCCCTAGACTTCTGTATAAACTCATGGTCCCTCCAAGACTTTTCTTACCCTGAATTACCAACCCCTGTCACTTCCAGCCTTTGATACTATCCAGAACCTCCCACACTTGTAAATTTCCTTGTTCTTGGCTTTTGGCAGCCAGATCATTCTATTCCCCTGCCTGCTGAACTTGCCCTTGCTCTTGCGCCTGCTCTTTGACTCTGGACCCGCCTGGCCCTGCTCTTTTCTCTATGCTGGCCCAATTTAGACTTTCCCTGCTGCCACTGCCAGCCTGCCTGAAGCCACTGACCCATAGCTTAATCCCTCCTGTCACTTACAGAATTCCCAGTTTTCTTCTGGTTTCACTCTCCAGAAGTCCGGTCAGGGGGACGTCAATATCCTCTTCCAGTTCTTTGCGAGCCGCCATTTCCTTGAGCATGGTCCTAAACACTGCCTGATAGGAGGTGCTGTGACGCTACAAAAGGGATAGAATGAAAGACGAAGAAAAGAGAAATTAACGGCTTACCAGTGAAGCCCTTTTCCGACTCCCAAAGGCGCCATGTGAGATTTCAACATGCTACTAGAAAAACGCGAACAGTGGGAACAGTAGCGTGGCTGGAAAGATTTATTTTAAAGAATATTTCCATTATCCTCAGACTCCTCACTCCCCAATTTGCTCAAGGTTGGTTTTTTTTTTTTATGTTTTTGAGTTTTTTTTTTTTACTTTTTATTTATTTTTTAAAATTTCATATCAATCATTTTTTAAAAAGATTTTATTTATTTATTTAATTTATTTGTTAGAGAGAGAGAGAGAGAGCAAGCACAGGCAGACAGAGTGGCAGGCAGAGACAGAGGGAGAAGCAGGCTCCCTGCCAAGCAAGGAGTCCGATGTGGGACTCGATCCCAGGACACTGGGATCATGACCTGAGCCGAAGGCAGCTGCTTAACCAACTGAGCCACCCAAGTGTCCCCAATCATTTTTTTTAATTTAAACATATAATGTAACCCCACCACCTTCTCCCAACACCCCTCCCCCCCACCCCCCTCAGTTTGTTTTATGACATTAAGAGTCTCTTTTGGTTTGTCTCCTTCCTGATCCCATCTTGTTTCATTTATTCTTTTCCTACCCCCTTAACCCCCACTCCCGTTGCATCTCCACTTCCTCATATCAGGGAGATCATATGATAGTTGTCTTTCTCCGATTTACTTATTTCACTAAGCATAATACGCTCTAGTTCCATCCATGTCGTCACAAATGGCAAGATTTCATTTCTTTTGATGGCTGCATAGTATTCCATTGTATATATATACCACATCTTCTTTATCCATTCATCTGTTGATGGACATCTAGGTTCTTTCCATAACTTGGCTATTGTGGACATTGCTGCTATAAACATTCGGGTGCACGTGCCCCTTCAGATCACTACGTTTGTATCTTTAGTAGTGCAATTGCTGGGTCATAAGGTAGCTCTATTTTCGGTTTGTTTGTTTTTAACAAGAGCATGCCAAGAAATCTTTTCAGAGCATAAAACTACCCTTTTTCCGAATGTGGAGATGGTTAGAGAGCATAAAAACGCCTCCACAATTTAAGAGTGTAACAGGCTTTCTGAGGTGCTGGAAAAGGCCTGGCAGGAACGGTTGCTTCCCTGTGAAGGATGGCAGTCTCAGGAAGGCGGGGTAGTATCTAGCATGTTATAGAAGTGATCAATTCTGTATTTAGAGAGTCTTCCAAAACAAGGACGTTGCCAGCTGCCTTTTGATTTTGTAAATTGGAGCATTCTATCCCAAGTCTGTGAAGCTAATGACCATGACTGACTCATAGGTGGGTCCTCACTGGAGTTGCTTTTCTGGATCCCTTTGGACAGAACGGGAAATCCAGCTTGCTGTCGAAGAAAACCAGGGTGCTTTCATGTTGCCCTGCTCACCTACAGGCTGAGGCTTTATGGTGGTTGGTCAACACTTGATCATGTATAGCAGACCGTTAACTTATTAGCCTCCTGTCAGAAGTGGAAGGCTGACAGAGCCAAAGTTGCGTGTGGGCTGGGACAAAGATAAGAATGTAGCCTGTGGTTGACCAGATTTTCTAGGCTGGGGGAAAAGCTGAGGTGCTTCCAGTCTGGTTTACCCAATTCCCAGCCTCTGCATGCGCCTCTCCCATTGCTGATGTTAATTAAATTAGCAGGCTATTCCACGGGGGTGGCTCAGATGCAGGGGGGCCTAGGTGAGCAAACTAAAATCTTAGCCTAAAGATGCCTGAACGTTATGAATCGAAACCTAAGGACAACCAATCACAAGCAGCCAATTAGGTCTTAAGCGATGGCCAATCAAAAACGTCCTTGCTCTGCTTCTGCCTCTTCTTGATAAAAGCTTCTCCCCCCAGCTCCTGCCAGTGGAGCACTCCTAACCACTTCCAGTTTGGGGATGCACAGTTCCGACCAATATATGCTCAGATGAACCCTAAAAATGCTTTATATGCCTCAGTTTATCTTTTAACACTGGAGTCAGTGCTTCAGAGCAGGGCGAGGTTAAGGCCCAGGGTGCCAATATGTCTGTCTCTAAACTCCTCATGGTTGACAACTTGGCCTGTGAGATGGAAAGACTCCCTGTTTGCCTAGGCCAGGGATCTCTCACCGTCCCCTTCGGATTCAAAATTTGAAAATATGATGCCCACCATAGTCCAAAAGGCAACAGATCCATTGGATGGGCCTCGCTGAAGTTCTCATCCCATCTAGGCAGTGCCACCCCACTCGATTTAGCCAGCACATGTGGCATCTTAGGGGTTTGCCCCATTTGCGTTCCCTGCCTGTAGAGTAGAACTATCTTCCTCATCATGATAGGTGTATCGAGTACCCCAGTGATGAGTTCTCCAGGCCCAGAGACTCCTCCTGGTGGAATCTCTGGTTCTTACAACCAAAAGCATTTGCGCAACAAGGTTTGTGACACATGGGCATGTCATAGAACTAAAGCATGTATAGTGAACTAAAAAGAGCGAAGGAGTCGAACTGTCAGAATAACCCAAGTATAGGTTGATAGCCTCTATGCAACTAGAAGGGCTTCAGCCCTCTTTAGTTTGTACCCCGATGGTTTCTGGTATTCCTCCAAAAGGGGCCTCAGAAGGCCACACTAACAAGTTGTTGAGCTGCAGGGACCACGCGGCATTTATTCCGATCTTTCTGCCCTGCTCTGGGCCCACTTGCCACCTATGATGTTGCCCAAAGTACTGCTTTCCAACCTGGACAGCTGCCTATCATGAGAACACCAGCATCTGGGCAGGGGGCTGTGTAGCCCAGCGGTCAGTGAGCCCTCCCAGGGCACAGTGCACAAGCACACGGGCCATGTCTCCCCTCTGCCTGGGACTGCAGCTCCAGCCGCCACAGCGAACCTCAGCTGACAGGCATACTGACGGGTTCTGAATAATTTAAGTGTCTAATTAAAACAATTCTTTGAGATTTCAGCTCTTGCTGAACAACCTTTCGAAAATGCCTTGAGCTTACTTTCCTATCTTAGTAAATCCAGTGAGGTGAACTTGAGTTCCAGAAATTGTTTTTTTCTCCCTTTAATGTGGTTTTCCAGTATTTGAAAAGCAATTCTTACTAATATGATGTATACAGAAGCAGTTGTGGACAAGAAGAAATTTAGGGCTAAATATAAACTGAGACCAGAAATTTTCCTAATTAAAATAAACAAAAACAAGTACCTATCTTTTTCTTTTCTTTTCTTTTTTTTACTTTTTCTGTTGTAAATTTAGAAATACGTCTTCTCAATTTTGAGTTCCAGGGACACAAGATTTCACTCTTGTAATTGTAGTTAATACCGGGAATCCTGAGAAAGTTTCTTGGCCGTAATGGAAAGGATGCACACTAATGTTACCATCTGCATCAACATGCATTGTAAGTCTTAGAAGTCAGTTGACTCAGGAAGTTAGAGCCATCAGGCTGTACCAGCAGATAAAATATTCATGCAGGAAAGACAGTATAGCATGCTGTAGACGTAAGGCTTATTTAAATTATTATGACTTCCCATCTCCTGTCTGGTTATGGGCTCCAGCTGGGGAAAGGACATCCCTTGATGCTCGGGGATGGTTCTGCACCCCTCTGCAGGTGGTAGCGGCAGGTGACAGATCTGGGGAGGGTCATCTGCTGCTAGTTGCCATGGTGTCCGCTTGGGTGGCAGTGGCTGTTGTCTCCCACGTCTGTCTTGCCAGGCTGCCCCATTCCTGGCTTTTTGGTCAGAGATAGCAGGTGTTCCTTGGGGCTTTTGTTGTCTGTGCTTGTTGGCATTTCCGAATTGCTGTCTTTCAGCACTTCATTGCCAGGGAGAGATGAAGCAGAATGAAAACCCAGGGAACTCACTGCCATGTCATCCCTTGGGTCCTGCAGTTCCTAGCCAGTCCGACTTCTGTCCACCTTTCAGAAGCTTCTTCTGTTTGTTTTATAGATAACATCTAGGGTTTTAAGCTGTGCTAAGTAGGAAAAGTACATCTATTCCCTCTTTCTGGAATTGAACTTTTTTTATTTTTTAAGATTTTATTTATTTATTTATTTATTTATTTATTTGACAGAGAGAGAGAGAGAGAGAGAGCACAAGTAGGCAGAGAGGCAGGCAGAGAGAGGAAGGGAAGCAGGCTCCCTGCTGAGCAGAGAGCCCGACCTGGGGCTCGATCCCAGGACACTGAGATCATGACTTGAGCTGAAGGCAGAGGCTTAACCCACTGAGCCACCCAGGCGCCCCTGAACTTCATTTTTACTGAGGGTTTCTACAAAGACGGATTTGCCTTGATACCTAGATAAATTAAAGGTTTTGTTTTGTGCTTTGCCACCTTCGGATGTGATCTGGAGTGTGTTTCTGTTATCCCCAGGGCTCTGGAAGTAGGGCCGTGGAATGCTCCATTTGGTTTTCCTCTGACCCGCTTTGATGTAATATGTGTCATTTAAACTTACTTCTGTTTTAAGAAAAGCTCTCTTGGACTGTGCCAACAATGGAGAGAAGCTAGGAATCCCTGTGCTCTCGAGGCAGGGCCCAGCAGGCCTCAGGCCACCCTGCCCCATTTGGAGGATGGTGGTCTTGAGTTTCTGACTTACCTTCTCACCTGTGCCTTCAGCTTCCAGTGAGTCAATGGCCTCATTTAATAAATCGTTCAAAAAGTTCTCTTTAGTAACAAAATCCAAGACTTTCGATTTTGGAAGTCACAACAGAAAGAAAGGCATTTGGAAAAAGGACCACAACAAGAAACAGACAAAAAACAAAACCAAAAGGGAACAGAGTTATGGCATTTATCCTTGCCTGTTTAAAAAAAATGCATGCATCGTTGTTAAGACTTGAAGTAAATTGACCAAATAACCCAAAATTTAAGGGGGGGAGGGGGGTATTAGTAAAATGGGAACAAAAGAGTCAGTTTCTGTGGCTGACTTTATAAAGTGTGTGTTCCTGATGGACAGCAAAGGTTCACCTGAGGAAGTGACATTTAAGTGGGTCCCAAATGAAGGAAAGCAATGAGCAAAGAGGGAGATAGCTGGGAAAGAACATTCCTGGCAGGGGGGGTAGGAGGTACAAAGTCCCAGTGGTGACAGTGGGTGGGAGTGTGGTTGACCTAACTGACAAGCTGTAAGAGGCAGAGTATTCCTGGAGAGGAGGGAGTGTGCAGGGTAGCAGGAGTGGAAATGGGACGGGGTATGGGGCCATCTGTAGTGTGGCGAAATCCCACATTATACCTGCAGAGGACCCTGCAGACTATGGGAAGGATTTTAGTTTTATTATGGGAGAGTTCTATTCTGAGTGTGATTTTCTCTTGGAAATCCTGAGAAATGTTCCTGTCTCTTGCCAGTTTTGTAAAAAATTGCCCATTTCTGCACTTGCATATGGGTTCATAATTGGGAATTAAAGCATATGAGATATATTCTCAAGCTGGTGAGCTCATAAAGAACCCTCCAGAGAGCAAATGCCTTTGTTCTCAAAGGTCAGCTACAGCCTGCTGTCTCTGGTCCAGGAGAGGGGCTTAGAGCCTCCAGTGTTGATGGGTTGCAAATTGAATCAAGGAATTGATAATTACAACTTGGACCCCATCTCCTGCTCCCGAGAAGGTGTGGCTCCTGAGGCGGGAGCTCGGAGGACTGGCTCTCATGTGGTAACGGAGTCCCTGGGGAAATTTCAGCTTTAGGATGACAGCAGCACGTTCAAGCTGGCCTGTCCAGAGAGCCCTGAAAATCCACCAGGCTGGTGCAGGGCGGATGTGTTCTGTCTGATTTTGTGTGTCAATGACACCTTTGGAGGTGGAGAAGAGACATTCTTCAGGATCCCTCTATACCTGAACTTCCCATTTATTCCCAGTTTTGGCTCAGTAAAAAAACTCTGTTGGGATAGAGAACGCCACTTGGCTGGATCTGCCTGCAGCCCCCCTACCCCAGCTACGGTATGTCTCTGACAGAAACCTGACACGTCTGTGATAGACCCTGTGCGGGAAGAACCCTTCCTGCAATTCCTTCTGTTAGTTCTCGCGTGCACACTGGGGTCCTCCGAGCTGGCAAGGCACCGGGGCCCTTTCAGCTAGATTCCAAGAACACCGTGTGCCCCGAGACTGCCTGCCCTGGAAACAGTGGAGAAGAGTTTGGAAAAGACATCCAGGAAAACCTGACAAGAATCCATGGGAATTCCAGCGAGCTCTGAGGAGGAAGCACCTCCCTTGTGAGATTTCTTTGAGTAAGTGCCTGCCCTCAATTGGGAGCAAGAGTCTGGCTCTAGACCTAGTAGCTCAGCAGACCCCCATCATTTGTGATTGCCTGTTCTACTAGGCTTTATTGAACAATACATAGTTAATTGGAGGGAACCCAGACTAGGTGTTTTTCGAGGGAAGAAGGTGACCCGGCATTCCTGCATACTGAAGAGCACCGTTGAGAAGTGTTCGATTCAACATCATAATTAACCTTGTTGACATCAGTGGGCACTGTCTACATGTCAAGACAAGCACAGTAAATAGGGAGTTATTGTCATAACTGGGGCTGAATGAAAAGGAAGAGGTTTCTGCCTAATTAATTTTTCCTTTGGGGATTTCTCTCAACCTCTCCCTTTGTTCTAGTGAGATCGTTATCTTCCCATGAAGTGATTCTCCAGGTGGGGGAAGTGACAGGCCCTTGAGTGGTGTCCCCCAGCCCCTTGGCACTCTGGGCCCCTTGTCTGTGTCATGGGAACAGTCAGGCTAGTCTTCAGGGTGGCGCACCAGAGCACTACCGTAGGTAAACGCCAGGCGTCCCCCATTCCCTCATGTATGGTGTGTCTTCTCTACATCTGCTCAAGAACAAATCTTAAATTTTTCTCCATCCAATCAGTGCCTCTCTTCTAATGGTTCTTCCTGGCAGAACTGTAGTTCCTGAATTTGGGAGAGATGTTTGAGTGGTGTGTGTCAGCCCTGTGGGGCAGATAAGGAAAAGGAGGGGGGAGGGAGTATTGGACTGGCCTCGGGGCCAGCTCTGAAGAACAAGCAAGCCAGCACCATTGGACAAATAGGCACACAGAGGCGACTGTCCTGTTTCACCTCCTCCACCCTTCCTGTAGTAAATTCCTTTTTAGCCTCCACAGGTAGGTGGAGGGCTTGGCCGGTCTGGTGCTTGTTATGGGCACAGATCTATTAAGCTGTTCTCAAATCTTACTACTCAAAGTGTGGTTCATGGTTCAGCAGCAGTAGGGGCTGCCGGAAGCTTATGAGAAATACAGACCTACTGAGTTAGAATCTGCATTTCAACAAGATCCCCAGGTGGCCATTCTTTTTTTTTTTTTTTTTTTAAGATTTTATTTATTTGTTAGAGAGAGAGCACAAGCAGAGCGAGCGGCAGGCAGGGGGAGAAGCAGAGAGCCCGATGTGGGATTCTATCCCAGGATGCCCAGCTCATGACCTGAGTCAAAGGCAGACACTTAACCCACTGAGCCACCCACATGTCTCTCTAGGTGATCATTCTATACATTAAAGTTTGAGCAGCATGGCTCTAAACTCTCCCTGGGAATGGGATAAGATGAAGAAAATTCTCTTGATCAGTTCCCATCTGGAGGTGGTGGGCACTGGATGGGATGCATTATCTAGAATCTGAGAGCTCATTTATTAAGCCACCTGTGTGTGTGAGACTTGATCTTCCCCTTAGCTCCCACCATGCTGAAATACAAGAGATTGTAGTTCCTAAGCTGTCTTCTAATAGGATGGGCCTGGTTTACTCTGGGGCTTTGGTTTATGGAATGATGGAATAATAGGTGTAAGATGGGATTTTGCCACCATAAGGATTCTCTCCTGTCCTTCCTTTTCATAGGATTCAATTAGGCCCTTCTTAATAAAGAATTAAAAGTCTCTAAAGTGCCATTTGTAGGGGTGCCAATTTATTCCCTTCCAAGGTGCCATTGGATAAGTCTGTTTGGAGGGGCCTTTGCATCCCAGTCAAGCCCTGTTGCCTAGACCTCAGGTAGCCCAGACCCTCTTTAAATGTAGGGGTCCCTAGACCAGAGCTCTTGAATATAGAGATGGATTTCTGTCCCAGGTCATTCCATCTTGCTCCAGAGATCCTCTCTCTCTTTCTTATTCTATCCCTCTTCTTCAGGAAAGGACTGCGAAGACCATCCAAATTCAGAGGCATGTCCCTAATTCCTCTCTAGGACTCAGTGCAAGCTGGACCAGCAAGAGACCCACCCGCCTGGGGGCACTATCCCCAGCCCAGGGCACTCTGCAAGGAACAGGGATCTTTGGATATATTATGTTGGGTGCTTACCATTTTCTTCCCTGTAAGACACGTCAGGGGTAACATACACTGAAAAATAATAAGAGCAATTATTAATAGATATGGTATGGTGAAATTATGGGGGCCTTTTTTTTTTTAAGAGTTTATTTATTTGTCAGAGAGAAAGAGCACAAGTGGCAGCGGTGGGGGATGAGGGGCAGAGGGAGAAGGAGAAACAGGTTCCCTGCTGAGCAGGGAGCTCGATGTGGGACTCAGTCCCAGGACCCTGGGGTTCATGACCGGAGCAGAAGGCAGATGCTCTACTGACTGAGCCACCCAGGCACCCCTTATCTGAACCTTTTGGTGCCCGAGGGAATCAATTTAAAAAGGATGTCCTAAATAGTGGGGAGACAAAGTGGAGATCATGTGTTTTGGGATAAGTAGCTTCCGTAATCTTCAGCAGTTTGAGGCTTGTTGCTTAACACTCAGCAAATATTGATTTCCCTCCCTTTGTTCATATTTCATCTTGTGCATTAAAATTTAAGTTCTGAGTGTAACATAGGACTCAACAACTCTGTATGTTCTGCTCTGCTCACTACAAGTGTGGCTACCCTCTGTCAGAGGGTGTGATGGTTTTGTCCATCTTATGTCCTGCCCCGTATACAGTGGTGTACAATAAATGTCAGTAGGTATACAGTAAGTATACCTTGGGATAAACTGAGTATGGGTAACCTACTGTCTTTCCTTCTATAATTCCAATGGTAAATACTGTTTCCTCCTTCTTCAAAATTCAATTTTAATTCACATTTGAAAGCCCTTTGACCCTTTGGTTCAGTTTCTTCCGTGAGCCCTAAGTCCTTCGTGAAGCCCTGGAAATAATACTTTAACCACAGGCCTTAGTTAAGATGGCTTTAGTCTAAAATGGTCAAAAGGAGGTCTCTCTCTGGCTGGGAGCAGGCTGATTCTGTTTTGCTTACCTTCTCGTGGGTAGATCAGCAACTTTCACAAGTCATTTAAAATCATCATCAAATTATAAAATATAAATACCTTCTGAACTGGACTTTAAAGAGGGGAACGTGGTTATTGACATTTCTTGTCCAGTTTTCATTTTTGATTTTACAGGTGCTGTTAGAAGACAGAAGAAGGCAGCCACTTAGCGATTTTAACCTCTCCCTTTCTAGGGGGTTCATAGCAGACATTTTGGACCTGAGGGTCTTCCTTGGTGCCCAAGGCTGATCCACAGAGGCAAGGAGCGGCTTGGAGGTCACCGAGGCCAAGTACTAGGTGCGTCCCCTGGCTCTCCTCTTTAATTTTGTTAACTTACTGGAATTCTGTAGTCCCTGTTCCTTTCTGCACCTCCCCCCCACCTTCCCCACTCCCTAAATGCCTGTGTGCACACACCAGTTTTCAGAGCAGAGAGTGGCAGACCAGTGGTAAAAAAGCAGAGGCAAACCATGCCATCCTCTCCTGGGGGTGGCGGGATTCGAGCCTGGCCTGAGGTGCCCGGATGAGAATTCTCCCGCACATGAGCTGTGTCATGGCCTGCTGGTTCCTCAGCTGGGGCTGAGCCCCATGCAGACAAGGAGCTCTCTGGCTTTTAAGAAGACTCATCCCACTGTGGCAGTAGGAACCATTTCATTTTCTTAACATAGTTTCCTGAAGATGGTGGTCCTAGTCTAACCTAGTTAGGACACACACGGAAAGTCAGGTCTCATTTTCATGTGGCAGATCATCAGCTAGGTGGAGGCAGTCCTACTTCAGAGCCATGGGTCTTCCAGGCTTACCATCACCCCCTACCCCCACTTCAACAGTACCTGACGTAGTCCCCAGGTCTGCCTCCCGCCACTCTCTCCCCTGAGTCCGCTCCCGACTCTCTGGAGTGCAGCAGCCCCCACACTGACAGGTGTCCTGGGGTAGGCCCTCCAGTGCAGGCTAAAGCATGGCTTATTTCCCTTGATAGAACCTTTTAATTGTATCTGATTACATTAGCTTTTCTGGCACACAGCTCAGTGATGCCACTGAGCTGTTGAACTTGTGGATGGGTAAAGTATCTACAACAAACAGGGCTTCCCCTCCCTGTTCTTTTCTATCCTATTATTTTTGTGGGCCCAAGAACAGGATCTGATAGAGGTTGGCCTTGTCTTGTATCTAGCTAGTTCCTGTTCAGTGTTTCCGCCTGTCAAGATCTTTTAGGATCCGATGACATTATTCCCATCAACCAACAGCTTCAGGTCATCTGCAAATATAAATACTCCTCCTATGTCTGTGTCTAGGCCTGTGATAAAATGTTGTACCGGACAGAGCCCTGGGTCTCCCCACTGGAAACGGGTTGACTCCGATCTTTCAGCAGCATCTCTGGGTGGTTATTCAACAGTTATCCTCCTAGCATCTTCCACAAGCATCCACCTGATATTTCCCTGTCTTGTCCACAGCAGCATTAGGAAGGCTTTGAAAATGAAACCCATTGTGGAATTTGGGTCTACTGGGTTATCACTGTTCCCTTATCTATGAGCTTTGTCCAAAAAAGTGACCTAAAGCCAGTATGACTTGATTTGTTCTTATTGATCTTACACTGGTTTCTTATGGTCCTTTTGCTCTCAGTATTTGCCCTGAATTGGCCCCAGACTAATTTCCCAGTTCCCCAGAAACCATAAACGTGGTTAAGCTGCTCTCGCTCTCTGGATACTCTGGTGGGTATTTTATCCAAGGCAGGACACAGCAGTTACCATTCCCTTCTATCTTCTCACCAGTCTTTGGTTTCGGCTATTTCTTGCCTAATTCAGTTGCACCCATTTCAGTCCGGAGATCATTTTCCTTCACAGTAAAGTCAAAATTAAATAGCAACTGGAGAACCTTTCTCTGAATCATTCCTCTGCACTGCACTTTAAGATTTTATTTATTTATTTAGAGAGCGTGCATGAGCAGGGGGAGGGGCAGAAGGAGAGGGAGAGAGAGAATCCCAAGCTGACTCCTAGCTGAGCACAGAGCCTGCCTCGGGACCCCATCTCACAACCCCGAGATCACGACCTGAGCCAAAATCAAGAGTCAGATGCTTAACGGACTGAGCCGCCCAGACGCCCCTCTCTTGGCACTATTCTTAAGGTTTGAGCCACTTTCCTATCTTTATCACAGGTAACTTTATCATTTTTTTCTTAACCTCTGTGTGTGATCTTTCAAAATCTGAGTCCATGGCAGGAAACTGCACAAACGTCAGTTTGCACTGTTGGGAGTCCTCCAACACTCTCCTCCATCTGACCAGGTGGCTCGAAGCAAACTGTGCCCCTGACAGCACTTCCTCCCTCTGTCTATCCTCACCAAATTTCTAGACATGTAATGTCTCTTTGTGGGCGTATTTCTTTCTTTCTTTTTTTTTTTTAAGGTTATTTATTTATTTATTTATATGAAAGATGGAGATCACAAGTAGGCAGAGAGGCAGGCAGAGAGAGAGGAAGGGAAGCAGGCTCCCCGCCGAGCAGAGAGCCCGATGCGGGACTCGATCCCAGGATCCTGGGATCATGACCTGAGCTGAAAGCAGAGGCTTTAATCCACTGAGCTACCCAGGCGCCCCTGTGGGTGTATTTCTAAACGCAGCCCTTTTCCCAACCAGACTGTTTCTTGGGAGTAGGATATGCCCTCTCATCCCCATGTCTGATCTTGAATCCGATGAGGGTTCAACAATTTCACAAGTATCAGAGCTGCCACTCTGTGTAGTAATAGGTTTCAAGGATTTATCTGCGTGTTTTCCCTCTAGATTCAGTTCAAGGTCTTATTGGTTGAGAACGACGCTGCCATGTAAAATGCTGTTTCTGGCCCCCTGGGGTTGAACAATCCCATAATTTACAAATGCTTTAAAAATAAGACACCCAGGACCCATGAAATTCATCCTACACTCGAGGTTCTCTGGTTCTCTGATGTTCCTGTGCCTAGGAGTCCTCTGGGCATGGTATTAAGCATGCAGACAGGAGCCCTGGTAAGGCTGGAAATCTGCATCCTTACAAGCAACAAGGGGGAGGGGTGCATGGCAATATCTATGCCTGCTCTCATCTCTGCTATCCTCACGGGCCCTCAGCCCCCCACAGCCAGCATCTTGGATTGCTTTTGCCTTGATTGTCTGTGTTTCTCCACCAAGTGGATGGGTGGCTTCTGCCCTGGGTTGAAAGCAGATTCCTTTTTGCATCTGCCTGCTGGGGAATCTTCAGGGTTCTGTACTCCAGCTGCAGAAGGACTGGCTTTCCTTCATCCCCACCCCCCTTCATATCACTTTTCCCACGTCACCTTCCTCTCTTGCCTCTGGATGTGGTTTTGAGACCTTCTACCTTCCCTGAGCTCCATCCTTGCTGGGTTTTTCTCTTACCACTCTTTAACACTCAGACAGAAGTGTCCTTGACATCCGTTTGCCCCATTCTGTTGCCCAGACACAATCATGTGTATGTCAGAGGCAAGGTTTGCCTGACTATTACCAATGCCCTCCAAAGGACAGACTGCAAACCAAAGGCAGAAAGAAAAACCTCCATGAATTTTAGAGAATTGCTTGTTTTTCCTTGTGTTTCAGTCTCTTCTCTACCCACCATCCCCTCACATAACTGCAGGACCCTGGGGTGTGATCGTGGCTCAGAGGCTCTGACAGAGCACACCTTTGGTCCAGGCCACCCCTGTCTCCATATTTGATCAGTAGGCATTTTCTGCGGGTGGCTAGACTTTTACTAAGCACTAACCATGTGTTGGCTCCAAGGAACTCAGGCCTAGAAAGACAGTTAGCTGCAAAACACGCCCCTCCAGACCAAATATGCAGAGTGCTTAAAACCCCAATGAGCTGCAGACATGACCTGCTCTGGAAATTAAGCTTAGGGACCAAAAGGATCGTGAAGGAACAGGTCAAATGAAACTGACCTCTGGAGGCTGTCTCTCTGGAGGTGGGCCCACAGTGGGATAAATGGGCTCTGGGGCCCCCCATTCCCTCACTCCAGCCTTCTTCTCTCTATCCCCTCCCCTCCCACATCCTTTCAAGCTTAGCACCAGCACTTTACAGGCTATTACCCAGTAAATGACTTCTAGAATCCTGCTTATGAATATTTAGATAAATGCTCAGATTTTTCCCAGCTGTCATGCTTACTGACTTTGAAATGGTTCCAGTTCTCAGGGCCCCGCTGGAACGCACATGCTGACAAAAGTCCCATATGAACTGATTTCGCCTGTAAAGTCCTTCTCCTGGGCTGCCCATGCAGCTGAGCTCCGGGCTTGTGCGGGCCTGCCCTCTGCCTCTCCACCCTCCCTCATTGGGTTTCTGGCACCTAATTCCATGGAACCACATTCGAGCTACAAAATAGAGCAGGCATGGGTGCGGGCAGGGAAGTAAGATGTGGGGGGGGGGGGTCTAATTTACTGCTGCCATGACTACAGCTGTGAAATGAATCTGTGAACCCGTGATGGATCAATCTCATGAAGGCAGGATTTAAATTATTAATAATGGTAAGCAATGCTGCTCCATCTTGCATCCTAGGATCCGAGGGTGAGGGGACTTTGGGCTTAATTTGGTAGAGGATTAAGATCTCAATGCGATCTTGCCACACTCTCTCTTGAGTGCCTCCCAGTTGTGGCTACAAAAATTCAAGCTACAGATGGTTTTGGCCAGTTCGGGATGGGGGCCGGCTTTGACTGCCTGCTGAGACACAGTCCCGCTTGTCACCATCCACATGACCATTTGGATACAGCTCATCACCCCAAGGAACCCGTCTGTAATCTGGGAAGGTAATGGCCTGTGTCCCTGAGGGAAATGGGGCCCATGTTCCCATAGAGCAGGAACAAGAAGACTAATGAAAAGACAAGGAAAGACTGGAAAAGGTATTTGTTTCAGCCCTTTGCTGGTGTTTCCCTGAGGGGGGCTCTGGGGTGGAGGAAGGGGGGAGCAGGGCTAGGAGAGGAGCTTAACTTCTTACCTAAAATACCACTTCGAACGGCACAGGAAGTAGTTGTATAGTATTAGCATGAGAGGCAATAGACGAGCTGTGATATTTCACACCCATGGAATGCATTCCCTCCGCTCCGGCCCCTCGTGTGATGGCCCACAGGGTGCAGTTGCCTGTCTCACACTTACTCTCATAGATCCATTCTGTCTGTGTGCTCCGGTCTTGCCAGGCCAGAAGTTCTCTGTCTTGCGGCATGTACGAGGTAGAAGGCCTTGTGTCATCGTACGGAATCTCATTGGAAAGTTTAGAGATGGAAAATGGGACAGAGGAGAGCATGGTCTCGTAAGGGCTGGTTGCTGAGCTCCTGTCAGAGGTGAGCAAATGGGTAGCTCAACTTCCACACAGGGACCAGGTTAGGCACTGGGGCGATGGGCTGTGGGGACGGTAGGGTGGCTACTCTCCAGCTCCTGCAGACTCTGCCTGCCCCAGATGGTGGATGTCACAGGTGAGAAGGGACCAGCAAGTTGGTGATGGTGAATAGGCCCCTGTGCCATTTCGGGCAGCAGAGTCCCACATTGCCAACTGCCACTTTGTTTACTGGAAAAGGCTCTCTGGATGCCTTCAAAGGCCAATGGCCCAGGCTTCCATAACTGACAGTCTAATGTTCTGGAACATTCTCCATCCTTTGTGGCACATGACCCTGCTCATTCCAGTGGCCCTTCCTGCCTTACCGCTGCCTCTGGTAGAGTGGGAAAAATACCAGAGTAGATGCTACAGCAGCTTAAAGTCAAGCACTGAGATCTGTCCCCTTTAGTCTGCCCACTACAAATACCACCATTATCGAGAAAGGTTTCCACAGGGCCTGATGACAGAGCATTGGCTCTGAGGCAGACGCCCTGCCATCTAGTAGCTTAAGATCCAAAGGGATGACCCCAACACACAGACCCCGCACTGTGTTCTTCTTCAGGAATTTCTGGCTTTTAGCTGGGGGCAAAAACCTGTCATTCAAAGGGATGAGAACAGTCTTTGGGGTGTTTCAGCCCTGAAGTCCTCTCACATAAACTGGCTGAAATGGCAGAGACAAGGATAAGGCAAAGTGCCCGCCATGTAAATGGGCCCTGACTATGTTTGGTAGAAAAAACAGACTTTGGTGTCAAGTGACACCAGCTGAAATCTTGGCTCCTGCACTGCAAAGGAGTAACTTTGGGTAACTGTTGAATGTTTCTGCACCTTTTTGATAATCATACCTTCCTCACAGGTCCCTGCCAGGGAGGACAAAGTGAGAGCGGGCAAGTGCATTCTTGGCTGCTGCTGTTCTTACTGGTGAGGGAAGCAGTGCAGCGGCCCTTCAGAGATGGGCCTGTTCCCTGCATGGGTCAGTGTTCCCCCCATGTCCAGAGGGACAGGGAGCAGGTGAGGGGCTGCAGTCTGAAGCTGAGGGCGAAGAGGTTGAGGGAGAGGAGAGGTGGCCACTTGCTCTCCCTGGGAGGCTCGGCATCTGTGGGACTATAGGTATATCTTGTTTCACTTCCAAGGGACACTTGGGAAGACCTGGGTCTGTGCCAACCTGTGGCAAGGGCATGGTGGCTGTGTTCTCAGGATGTGCCATGGAAAAGGGGTAATGGGGCCAAGTGAGTAAGATGGCAGATCCTAGATCAGGTGACCACAGGGATCAAGAACTAATAGACACAGGTATGCTCTTTAGACAACTTCAACTCTTGCCCTGTTCCAGGCCTCAAGGCCAGATCAGGAGACTCTCCTGGGCTCTGTCCTTTTAAGGGGATAATGCAAGTCCTACCTCATTTACCACATACTCTCTGGAACCCAAAGAGGTCATGCAAGTCTCCATGAAAGGACTCTGAGAAGTCAGAGCTGCCAAACACACTGAGAGATCACATTTAAGGTAAGAGTGGGCCTATCTGGTCATTGCCATCTTCATGCACATTTACTCAGCATCCTCCCTGCCACACCTGCCCTGGGCTGGGACATGGTGGGGTTTTCTGGGGGCACCTATGAAAGCAGGACTGGGGTTCCGGTCTACCTGGGCCAGGCGCCAGCTTCCTGCCCCATCTGCAATGGAAGGGTGTGGGCGGAGCTGCTGGATCCTAGATTCTGGGGAGATTGGATGGTTCCAGGCCTGCTTCTTCAGCTGTTTCATAGAGGGGAAGGGGCCTGTTGTGTGCCAGGGGGCCTTCTGTGCATGTGTGTGAGAGTGGGAGAGGGAGCCTTCCTGTTTATAAGGGACCCATGAAACGCTTGACCTGAGCCTGTTCCCTTTTCCCGCTCCCTGCCTAACAAACAAATAGGAGTGTACACTTCTTGCCTAAAGTGGTTTGTAGGTTCAGTTTCTCAGCAACCTGGCATCAGAAAAATCCAGGGCCTCTCTGGTCCCCATGAGCTCCTCCGTGACAGGAAAGCCACTCAGCTGGAATGTGGTTAAAGGATGGATGGGTGCCTATATTTGGAATGAAGCCGACCCGGAATCATGACTCCTCTTCTCTGCCTGCTAAGTTTCCATGTGGTGGCTTGTGGGGAGCAGGAGCGGGACTAACAGTGACCCATAGCTTGTCCTGAAACCCTGCTCTCAGGGAGCCCTATGAGCTAACATTCATCAAGTCCCCACCACAGCCTCATGAGGCTGAAACTCTTCCTGTCCCCCTTTCACCAATGAAGAACCCAGGGCACAGAGAGTGTGTGTGGCTGCCCGATGGCATGCCACTGGCTGAGATTCATACCCAAGTGGTCTGGCTCCTGAGCCCCTGTTCTCTGTGATGGACCTTCCTGGCTCACAGCTGTGTTGCTTCCTGTGCTGTAGGTGTCCATGACTTAGGTGAAGGGGCCTCCAGAGAGCCATTGCCTCTTATGTGTTGGCTCAGTGGGGGCAGTGCCATCTGGTCCATGTTGCTGAGCCCCCAGGAGTGTGAAGCATGGAGCTCAGGGGCCGGTGGAGAGCAGCCATGGGGGCTGGCCTCACCAGGCTGAAGGGTGGCCCTCAAGGAGTAGCCTGTTGCTTCCCTATGCAGCAGAGCAGGGATCTCATCCCAGCTTCTCACCATAACCAAACTGGCCTTGTGCTTTCTTCATATCCAGTGCCAACCACCTCACCAGTGAATACAAATGCTCCGCAGTCATTCTCAGGGAGGGATTGTAGGGGATGAGACACAAGGATGAGGCCCGTGAGTTGGAAGTCTGGGGTACCCTCACTTTGATTTCTACAGAGCTGAGCACATAGGAGGCACTGACTCATTTATTCCATAGGTTTGTTAGTGACTGTCTTACATGCACCAAACCCTGTATGAGTGCTCACTGAAGGGTGACTGAGACCTTGGGAACATGCCTGAGTAAGGAAGATGGCAACTCTTGTTTGGGCATTCACCCCTCTGTTCACCGCGAGCATGGCCACAAGCCCCTTGCTCTCTTTCCCTGGTTGAGACCTCTCTGCAGACTCAGATAGCTCTTATTCTTTGATTTCTATAGTTCTAGGTGCCCCAGACTTGGATCTTAGGACCTGTCCCTCACCCTGTGAGTAGCTGAGTGGCAGAGGGGACAGTGGCGGGAGGTCCTTTCTGTGTGACTCCTGGAGATACTCCAACCTGAATCCCTCCTTCCTCAGAGAGCCTGAACCCTGTACCTCCACACCACCCACCCCCCTATTCCCGTCCTGGGACTGCAAAGGCTCCTGCAGCATCATCCTTAAGCATGGGTTTCCACCAGATTTGTCCAAAAAGGAAACCATTACCTTGAGGTAAGATGACGCAGGGTTTGATATGAAGAAGTAATCTTGCATTCTATTGGAAAAAGAACAGAAACACAATATTGGGGGAAAAAAGAAAGTATCTTTTTTTTTTTCTATTTAAAAATGTTAAGTACGTGATGCTGGATTTGGGGTAGAGAGGCCCTGGTTTATAGAATTCCTCTATTTTTACTTTTTACTAGTGTTCTCTCTTAATGGTTTCCCTTAGAAATTACAAGGTTAAGTTTTATAAAGTCAACGAGAAACCAAGAAGGTAATTTTCATAAAATCATGGATTTTAGAAATTCAAGTTTGCTTTGTTAATCTTTGGGTTATCACAGAAGCCTTGCTATGTCATGAGATGAAGGATATCTGTACAGAAGGGGTAACAGAGGTTCAGAGGATCTAAATATATTAAAATGAGTTTTAATTTCAAAAACTCTCTTTGTGTCATTTAATCATATATTTGCCTTGAATGATACATCAAGAATTAATGTACAACTGGGATAGAATAAACCATCAATTCTAATAATAGAGCCCAGCCCAGTGGAAGTAGCCAAGAAATGAGAACCAGAAATTGAAATTTGGAACTTAAATGTTCAACACTTATACTTATCCACAGTTTACCCATGACACAGAATATTATTGAGGAATATTACTTGGCTCTTAAAATGATACCTATAAAGGTTAACCAATATGGGCAAATATTGAAGTCACAATTTTGTTACAAAAGTAAAATACAGAAGATGGTGAAGGAGTAGGAGACCTAAATTTCGTCTGGTCTCAGGAGTTCAGCTAGTCAGTAGTCAGCTAGTCATTGATCAACAACTACGAACTCAACAGGAGACCAAAGAAAAGAATAGCAGCATTCTATGAATAGAAAAGTGACCACTCTCTGGAAGGTAGGATGCACGGAGAAGTGAATCTGAGGAGATATACCAGAAGATAGACTGCAGGGGGTAGAGCCTCCATGAGCTGGCTCCTGGCAATGGCTAGAGCAGCAGAGCACAAAATCAGAACTTTTAGAAGTCTTCTCCATGGAGGGACTTTGCTCCAGGGCTAAGTGGAGGGTTGAACCCTTGCTGGGACAGTGTGGTCTCAGGACCCTCACAAAAAGAGTAGGGGTCCCTGAGTGTGGCAGAGCTATCAGGTTTTGGAGCAGGGAAGCTGGCTGCAGAGACGGAGCTGAGGAGTGGGCTCTCAGCTCAGGGTTACCATAAACTGATCTGAGGCACAGTTAGTCACTGCTCTTTGATCCAGGACCCCACAACTGGCAGAACTGGGGAGACACCCCTCTTCTTTCACCAGAAGGAGTGGTACAGGAGCACACGGCAGGAATCTGCTGGGTTTGGAGACTCCAAACCGGGCCATGCATGCATCAGAGATAGAAATGCTCAGTCACTGGCTGGGTGAGCTTGGAGTGTGGCTGGAGACCGGGGAGACAGGAGTGATTGACTGCTTTTCTCTGAGGGGATATTGAAGTGTGGGGCCCTGAGCTCTTGGCTCATATGGGCCAGAGATTGGGAGGCCACCATCTTCATTCCTGTTCTCCAAAGCTCTATGGAAAGCAGTCAGGGAACAAAAGCTTCTGAGAGCAAAACCAAGCAGATTACTTAGCCTGGCCCTTGGCAAGGGCAGTGCAATTCCGCCTCAGGCAAAGACATTTGGGAATCACTGCAAGAGGCCCCTCCCCCCAGAAGATCAGCAAGAACATCCAGCCAAGACCAAGTTCATTGATCAATGAGAACTGTGGAATTCCAGAGCTAGAGGAATACAGCAAATAGAATTCTTGCTTTTTCCCCCACGATTCTCTAGTTTTTCAAAGTTAAATTTTTGGATTTTCTTTATTTTTTTCTTTTTCTTTTTTTTTTTTTGAGTTTTTTCTCTTTCCTATTTTAACCAATATGGTATCTTACGAATACCTTTTCAAAAATCTTTTTAATTTTCATTTTTATAGTCATATTCTATCCCTTTTTATTTAACCTTATGTTTTGTATAAGTTTTTCTTTCTTTAAAATTTTGGGATACAGTTTCTTCTATCAGACCAAGATATACCTAAATCTAGCATATGGCTCTGTTCTAGTCTCCCGCCTGGTCACATTTTTGTTGTTGTTGAGGTTGTTTTATTTGTTTGTTTATTTGTTTTTTAAATTTTTTCCAACCAACTTATCAATTCCTTTTTAAAAAATCTTTTTTATTTTCATTTTTACAGTTATATTCTATCCCTTCATGATATTTACCCTTATTTTTGTATATATATAACTTTTTCTTTCTCTAAAATTTTGGGAAGCAGTTTCTTTTAACAGATCAAAATACACCCAAAATCTAGTGTGTGGCTCTGTTCTATTCATCAACTTGATCATACTCTTTTTTTTTTTTTTCCACCTTTCTTTTCCCCTGGTTTCAGGTGTCTTCTGATTGGCTTAGTGTATTTTTTCTGGGGTTGTTGTTACCCTTTTAGCATTTTGTTTCTCTCATTCCTCTATTCTTTTCTGACAAAATGACAAAATGGAAAAACTCACCTCAAAAAAAAGAACAAGAAGCAGTACTGACTGCCAGGAACATAGTCAATAAGGACATTTAGTAAGATGTTTAATCTAGAGTTCAGAATGACAATTATAAAGATATGAGCTGGGCTTGAAGAAACCATAGAAGACACTAGAGAATCCCTTTCTGGAGAAGTAAAATCTAACTAAGTTGAAATCAGAAAGGCTATTAACAAGGTACAATAAAAAATGGTAGGCTCTAACTGCTAGGATAAATGAGGCAGAAGAGAGAATTAGTGATATAGAAGACCAAATGATGGAGAATAAAGAAGCTGAGCAAAAGATAAACAACTACTGGATCATGAGGGGAGAATTTGAGAGATAAGTGATACTATAAGATGATACAATATTAGAATAATTGAGATCCCAGAAGAAGAAGAAAGAGAGGGGGACAGAAGGTATAATGGAGCAAATTATAGTAGAGAACTTCCCTAATTTGGGGAAGGAAACAGGCATCAAAATCCAGGAGGCACAGAGAATCCCCCTCAAAATCAGTAATAATAGGTCCACACTCTGTCATCTAATAGTAAAACTTACAAGTCTCAGAGACAAAGAGAAAATTCTGAAAGCAGCTCAGGACAAGAGGTCTGTAACATACAATGGTAGAAGTGTTAGATTGACAGCAGACTTGTCCACAGACACCTGGCCAGCCAAAGAGGACTGGCATGATATACTCAGCACTAAGTGTGAAAAATATGCAGCCAAGAATACTATATCCAGCTAGGCTGTCATTTAAAATAGAAGGAGAGATAAAAAGTTTCCAGGACAAACAAAAACTGAAAGAATTTCCAAACACCAAACCAGCCCTACAGGAAATATTGAAAGGGATCCTCTAAGCAAAGAGAGAGACTAAAAGTAACATAAACCAGAAAGGAACAGAGACAATATACACTAACAGTCACCTTATAGGCAATACAACCAGTGTCTCAACCAGTACCAAAAGATTGGGATCATTTCCTGCATATTTTCAGACCACAGTACTTTGAAACTAGGACTCAACCACAAGAGGAAAGTTGGAAAGAGCTCAAATACATGGAGGCTAAAGAACATACTACTAAAGAATGAATGGGGCAACCAGGAAATTAAGGAAGAATTGAAAAAATTCATGGAAACGGGGGCGCCTGGGTGGCTCATTGGGTTAAGCCTCTGCCTTCGGCTCAGGTCATGATTTCAGGGTCCTGGGATCGAGCCCCGCATCGGGCTCTCTGCTCAGTGGGGAGCCTGCTTCCTCCTCTTTCTCTGCCTGCTTCTCTGCCTGCTTGTGATCTCTGTCTGTCATATAAATAAATAAAATTAAAAAAAATTCATGGAAACAAATGAAAATGAAAACACAACTGTTCAAAATCTTTGGTATGCAGCAAAGGCAGTCCTGGGAGGAAGGTATATAGCAACACAAGCCTTTCTCAAATAACAAGAAGGGCCTCAAATATACAACATAACCTTACACCTAAAGGAGCTGGAGAAAGAACAGCAAAGAAAGCCTAAACCCAGCAGGAGAAGAGAAATGATAAAATTCAAAGCAGAAATCAATGAATTAGAAACCAAAAGAACAGTAGAGCAGATTAATGAAACTAGGAGATGGTTCTTTGAAAGAATTAATAAGATTGATAAACCCCTGGCCAGACTTATCAAAAAGAACAGAGAAAGGACCCTAATTAATAAAATCATGAATGAAAGAGGAGAGATCCCAAATGGCCAGAAGAATGTTGAAAAAGAAAACCAAAGTTGGTGGCATCACAACTCTAGACTTCAAGCTCTATTACAAAGCCGTAATCCCAAGACAGTATGGTACTGTCACTAAAACAGATCAATGGAATAGAAGAGAGATGCCGGAAATGGACCCTCAACTCTATGGTCAACTAATCTTCAACCAAGCAGGAAAGAATCTCCAATGGTAAAAACAGTCTCTTCAACAAATGAATGGTGTTGGGAAAACTGGACAGCCACATGCAGAAGAATGAAACTGGATCATTTCCTTACACCATACACAAAAATGGGCTCAAAATGGATAAAAGACCTCAATGTAAGACAGGAATTCATCAAAATCCTTGAGGAGAACACAGACAGCAACCTCTTCCACCCTAGCCGCAGCAACTTCTTCCTAGAAGCATCGCCAAAGGCAAGGGAAGCAAGGGCAAAATGAACTATTGGGACTTCATCAAGATCAAAAGCTTTTGCACAACAAAGGAAACAGTCAACAAAACAAGAAGACAACTGACAGAATGGGAGAAGATATTTGCAAATGACATATCAGATAAAGGGCTAGTATCCAAAAACCTATAAACAACTCTCAAACTCAACACCCAAGAACAAATAATCCAATCAAGAAATGTGCAGAAGACATGAACAGATATTTTCCTAACTGATAATTAAGAAAACCATGCAGAGGGGTTAAGTGACTTACCCAAGGTCATGCCCTAAGAAGTGGGAGAGAATTGACCCTCAAACTCAGGTAGTCCCCTCCTGAGAGGGGAAGGAAAGAGTGTTCTTTGTGATAGACTCACATCTACCTCCAAACAGATGAGTAAATGGCATTCCCACTCCTCAGTCTCCATCTGATCCTGTGGCAGGCATCAGTAGTTGCTCATGGCTCTCTTTCTTGCTGAGCCAAAATTGGCCCTCACAATCTTCCTTGACATAGTGCTCCCCCATTAGTCTCTAGCAATTAATTCATCAACCCAAGCAATAAAAGCCCATTTGTCATTTCTAGGCCCATTTCCAATTAGTTTCTAAAAGATGTTTCTAAAAATAAATGCAAGTGCCTGCATGCATGTGTGCACGTGTGCCTGACTTTATGAAATGAATGAAATTGAACTTGACTCTGTTTGCATGTCCTGAGCATTTGCTTGGGGTCAGGAAGGCACTCCTGTGTGCAGGGCTCAACAAATTTCTATCTTAAAGGTATTGGCAAAATATTCCATATTAAGAAATCTTGATGTAAATTCTTCTAAAAAGTTCTGAATCCTGTTGTAGACCCCTTCTTAATTTAATGCTTAATTTAATGTTTTGTGAAGTGTGGCTTGGTACCCTGGGTTTTCACACACCAAGACATTCTTCCGTGTACCTTTAAAGGCATTTTAGCATTCCTCTACAGTTTTCTCAGTGCCTTTCCAAATTTTGCTAGCAGGGCATTTATTTTCAAAGCTTTTGCTTTATACACAGTTCCATTCACTTGACAGCATTGTATTTGTCCCACTGTATGGGTAATATATTTACAAAGGCCCAGTGCATACAGGGGACATGTTAAGAACGCTTGATTCATACTGTGCAAAAGAAATGGCCCGAATGCTATTTTTCAGAATTAGAATTATACTTGGTATTTCAACAGCAGGGATACGAGGATTCTGAGAGGGAGCTTTATGGCAGAGGCACACACCAAAGAGAGTTTCCCATCAGTAGAGGCACTACCTCCCCAGTGCCCCAGTGAAACTTCCACGAGGGTAGGAAGAACCTGGGTTGATGCATCTGGTTTGAGGAAGAGGGGCGTAAATGCCTGTGTTGAGTGCTAAGAACAGCCAGCTCTTAGGATGTAGGCGGTGTGTAATCAGATTGGGATTTAGAAGTTCAAGCTGCCTGAGTGGCTTGCAGATGGTAACAGAATTAGATCCAGAAAAATAATGTTGTCCTATTTCTAGGTCAATGTCGTGATGATGCAGATGACGGGGATTTTTAACTTTCTGAACCCAGTTGGATATGGCCCTGCAGTCATGACAGCAAGGGAAGATACCACATGGGCCTCAGAGAACGTGAGAATCAGCCACTTCTAACAACGGCACAAGGAGGTCATAGTCAAATAATAAAACCCAACTTCAGGAAAAGGTGGCAATCACAAGAATGGTATTGGAAAAATGTCAGCCCTAGGGTGAGAGAAATCACTCCAAATACTCACAGCCAGGGTAAGACGAGGCCTGCCAGGGGCCTGGCGGGTACTGGGAGAAGCACACTAGTGTCTGTTGACCTAGCAACAGATTGTGGGATGGATTCTAGGAAATAATTAGAGGTCACTGATAAAATTGAGCCCTAAGGATATTTAGCAAAGTGCTGTTTGAAAAAAATAACAAAAAACATATCAGAAACAATGAATGATTAATAATAATCAGGAATTGATTAACAATATTAAGGCTTGCAAATACAATACAGAGTGATGTAGCTATTAAAATGATTTGTAAAAAATTTAATAACATGAAATGTATTCCTATAAGTATGAATTTTTACATGTGTTCATGTAAGAATGTAATATATGTATTATATGTCAACTGCTTAAGATATATTTATTTATAATTTTATATATATATAAATTATTATATGTAAAGCATAATATACCTTAAAAAGCAGGTGACTTTAAAGCCTGG